>CM058238.1:62048966-62220470 GCA_030180135.1 Orychophragmus violaceus | reverse complement strand
GAGAGAGAGAGAGAGAGAGAGAGAGAGAGAGAGAGAGAGAGAGAGAGAGAGAGAGAGAGAGAGAGAGAGTCGTCATCTTGTGGCATTTGGATTTTCCTCCATGGAGTTTTTATTATACAACAAAAGCAGCGGCATCAACTAAACAACATAAACTACGAGAGGTAATCTCCTTCTCCCCAAGGGCTAGAATATCGTCGTAACACAAAAAAATTAATTTCTTGGGAGAAAAATTAGAGAGAAGAGAGAGAGAGAAAAAATGGAAATGAGGTAAAGTAAAGAAAAATGCATATGTCTCACTTTATATCTAACTATTTAAAAATGAAGCACAAAAGAATCTAGATCAATGACTTAATGGCCACAAATAGCCAAAAAAATTCTTCACTTGCACTAATATGTTTTTTTTTATTTTCTTTTAAATAAAAATTAAGTAAAAGACCAAGTCTTTATTCTTTCTAATATAATTACGTACCCAACCAAAAGATCCTCATCTAAAACCCAATAATCCACGAACAGTTATTTAAAATCTTAAGTAAAAGTATAAATTATAATTCGTAAAACTGTAATAAAACTGATTAGTTTGTACCAATTATTCCAAAAATACCAGAAGAATCCACGGAGGAGAAAAAGAGAGAGAGAGAGAGAGAGAGAGAGAGAGAGAGAGAGAGAGAGAGAGAGAGAGAAGAGAGAGAGAGAGAGAGAGAGAGAGAGAGAGAGAGAGAGAGAGAGAGAGAGAGAGAGAGAAAAGAAGAGGCAGAATAAGAAGAACAAAGAAGGGTAAAACGACGATGGGATCATCTTCATAGTTGTGTGTGTGGCCCGTGTATGTGTGTAGCTCGTGTGTGGACCCATGTGTATATGTGGTCCTAAATTTCATTGTTATTTTCCCCTAAGTGAACAGTTGTACGCTCATCTTCATAGTTGTACTTTGGTGATTTTTGTGTATCTGTAGTTAGACCTTAAAAATAGATATTATGTTGCAGTTGGACACATGGTTGTCTAAATTAAGGTCCTTGTGCTTTGAAGCAGGCAGTTGACACATCATATAATTTTTACACCAAATTGCACATTTCCTTAAGAGTGGTTGATGAGTTAGCATGAGCTTGAAGTAGATCGGTTGCTCTAGTGGTGGAATCGACCACTCTAATGATGAGTCCGACCGCTCCTCTCGTTCAGATATAGAAAAATGTCCATGTTTCCCTAGACAAGTAGTCTGAAAGGGAACATCATTTTGCTTGGATTTTGATATATCATGGTTTTTCTAGGTTTTCAACCATGATATAGTTTTGTATATTGAGTCTTTAACCTGGTTTTTCGAGTCTATTGAGTCTTCTACATGTAGGCTTGCGTTTGGAGCAAAGAGCGGGATTATAGGACGTTTCTGGTGATTTGTGCAACGAGCTGAAGTTGGTGTCTCGGCCACGACTGGATGTCGATCGACACTGACCTTGGTATCGGTCGACACTGAGCGCGAGAGAAGTTATACGCCGAGTTGAGACAAGTTTTGAAGAATTGCATAAAGACCCCAAAGTTTCCCCTAATTCTAATTTGGCCCCAAAACGAGTTTAGGAGTTTTAATTAGGTTCTCAGACTCATTATTTAGTTTATCTTGTTCTTACTTTTTTCTTGCTTTTGGAGATTGAGAGATTTGCTAAGGGGCTGATTCTTGCTACTTGTAACCTTTGAGAGAAGGTTTTCGAACCCCTTTACCTTATCTATTCAGTCTTTTGGTTTTCTATTCATGTTGTTTGATTGATAATATGTATGAGTAGTAACCTAGTTAGATTTAGGAATTCTCATAAGGGTATTATGCATGTTTAGATAACTGATTCATTAGGATTCACAATCTGTTCGTTCATCACCTAAGTTGCGTTTAATACTGAATTCTGGACTAATCACCTAGGATTTAGATTTGAGATAATTAACTTAGCACGAGAGTGTGAGTTATAATCTGAATAAATTTTAGTGTGAGCAATTTGACTAGATACAAAGAGATTTGGTTTAGGAAAATTGTGAACCGATATGACATGTTCTTAATGCTTGTTTAGAACTCTAGGATCGCAGAGAGATTTGGATCACTAGGTTGCTAGATATAGAAACAATCTCAGCGAGAGTTGGATTGTTTAGCATTGTGTTTCTAGTTCTTGAATTTGTGTTTAATCTGAATCCGGTTAGTTAAGTATCAGACATTGCATAATTCCCGAGAACTTCCTAAGTCTGACGCCTTTCTCCTATTGAAAACACTTCTTTGTTTGCTTGGTTTCGTTTACTGCTTTCTTTAGATTGATTTAGCTTAACTTGAGAACATACAATCTATCGTGTGAGTCGTGAGTCCTTGTGGATTCGATACCATAAGTACTACATTGCATAATTGTGCACTTGCAGTAGAATAGGATAAAACTCTGAGCCTATCAAGTTTTTGGCGCCGTTGACGGGGACTCAACTGAGTTCGCCGATAAATTTTGTTTTAGAGTTTAGTCTAAGTCGTTTTATTTCTTTTGTTACTGATTTTTCTCGGTTTGGCGTATTTTGTTGTTGCAGGAATCGACATTCGCATCCAGTTTCGACCGACACCTCCTTTGTGTCGCCTGACATCGACCTCGAGACAGTGTTTTGAAGTCTGTGTATGCCTAATCGTCACACCCGAAGCAACCAGAGCGAAGAACTTTTGAACCTCAGACTTGAGGAGCTTGCTAAACTTGAGAGAACGAACAGAAAGGGCCAAAGAACAAGAATGATGAACAACCGTTTGATTTTGAGACCAGATGCTGAAGGAGTTCTGAGAGACCAAGAGAACAACCCATACAATGATCAGGGGCAAAGGATTGACGCTGAGGGACGCGTGATCCCTGAACCTGAACAGCCTCAAGGTGAGGGGCAGATGGTCAATGCTGGAGGTAATGGACAACAACCTAATCCTCCTGCTGCTGAGAGGACTCTTGCTGATTACAACCGACCATATGAGTTATATGCTAACCGGTCAGCAATTGTACGTCCTCCTTTTGAGAGGAATGACTTTGAGGTCAAGACTGTCTACTATACACTCCTTAGGCAGAATTCTTTCCATGGTCTTCCCAATGAGCAACCCATGGACCACATTGAGGATTTCGAAGCCTTCGTCACTGGGATGAAGCACAATGGAGTGGGTTATGATTTCCTATACCTTAAGATTTTCCCATACTCTCTTGTTGGAGAAGCTGCAGCTTGGCTTAAGCAACTTCCACCTGGGATGTTAACTACTTGGGATGCAGGGAAGAGAGAGTTCCTGCAACATTTCTATGATGATGCTCGTTCGGATCAGCTCAGACATGATCTTCTGACATTCACTCAGGGACCTACAGATCCATTTAAGTCTGCTTGGGTAAGGTTTAAGAGGTACCAACGAGATTGTCCTCATCATGGATTCTCTGAAGTTCAACTGCTGGGCATTTTCTTCAGAGGTGTGGATCTCTGGTACCAGTCTGCGTTAGATGCTGCCAGCAATGGCAAATTCAACACAAAGACTCTTGTACAAGCTATAGTGTTGATTGAGAACTTGGTGAGCAGCAACAGTGCTAAGACTGCAGATTAGAGAAGGAAAGAGTCTGGTGGAAAGTTGGATCATCTACAGATGGCTGAGATGCAGAACAAGTTGGATTCTGTTCATAAATTGTTGACTAGTAAGAAGCATGTCCACTTTGCTCAGGATGTTGAAGAGTTTGGACCTGAAGAAGGCTGCACAGAAGAGGATGTGAACTACATTAGTGGTTCTGGATTTCAAGGAAACAGGTTTGGAAACCAGCAGAACAACAAGTTCTTTAATGGTGGACAGAAGAGTGCTTTCACAAGCAATCAAAACTCTTCTGGATATGGTCAGAATGCTGGTCACCAAAAGCCTTTTCAGCAGAACAAATATTACCAGAGGACTTATGGATCATCTTCCTATCAGGCACCTCCTGCTACTAATGCTCGTGAGAGCAATCTGGAAGCTATGATGGAGCAGCTGTTGGAGGGTCAGACAAAAACCACTGTGGACTTCAACGAGAAGCTTAATGTTGTGTATGAAGATCTGTATGGGAAGTTTGAATCTTTGAGTACTCACATGAAGCAACTGGACACACAAGTGAATCAGATTTCAAGCTCAGTTAAGGGGAAGAATGTCATAGACACCCACATCAATGATTGGTCAGTTCAGATTGATGATGGGTCGAATCAAGGAGAAAATTTTGAGATTAAGACTGCGGAACTCGTCGAAGATAGTCAAAAATCCGAGACTGTACCCCCAATGTCGACCGACACTGCCATTGACGTCGGTCGACATCCATGTTCAACGCAGATTTCGAGTTCTCATGACGAACGGAAATCGATCTTAACTGATTTTGGAGTCGACATCGAAGGAGAACCAGCGAATGTCGACCGACATCAGCTTAACGTCGGTTAACATCCTGGGCGTGAGGGACCAATTTTGCCAACTTCTCGTGGCATTGCTGAAGAGAAGGCTCACAAGCCTCATATACCTTTCCCTGAGGTGTCTGTGAAGTCTCAACAAGAGCTTGATGAAGCCAGACACCTGGAAATGATGGATAAGAATTTGAAAGAGGATCAACAAGCTGATACTTAACCTTATCATCCTTGTATACAGAGATACTTGGAGCAGATGCTACCTATGGATGAGGAATTGAAAGAATGGGTGGTAGTACTTCCTAAACGAGTCAGTGACGTGTTGCTCAATCAAGTCCCCAAGAAACTATCAGATCCTGGTGTATTTGTGTTGAGTTGCTCCATCTTTGAGAATGGCTTCAAGCGTTCCTTGTGTGATTTAGGAGCTGCTGGAAATCTCATGCCATACTCTGTGGCGAAGAGATTGGGGATGACAGAATTTTCACACACTAGGATCTCTCTGGTCCTAGATGATCAGTCAAGAAGGATTCCGGAAAAAGTTCTTGAGGATGTCCCAATTAGAGTTGGAAACTATTTAGTTCCAACAGACTTCGTGGTGCTAAGGTACGATAATGAGCCAGATGATCCTCTGATACTGGGAAGACCTTTCTTGGCCACAGCTGGAGCAAAGATTGATGTGAGGAATGGTTTGATCGATCTCCACCTGGGAGATGAGCCTCTACACTTTGAGATGGATATGCTGCGCAGGCCCAAGATTGACGATCAAACCTTTAGAATTGAGTTGGAGCAGGAAGCTCAGATCAGTGAGACTTCAGTGTCTGATAATGGAGAAAGGAAAATAGTAGTTTCTCAAGACTCCACCCTAGCATCTTCCAAGCTTGCACCTGCTCATAAGCAAAAAGCTCCACACCGCAGAGCTCCACCCAAGCTAAGGTATGCACCTCCCAAACACAAATCTGCTAACTCCATTGCTGTGAATGCAGGGAAACACTCTGATGCGCCAAAGCTTCACTCTGATCTTAATCCCTCGTTCCTTGGACAATCTCAAGCTGACACTGCTTACTCTCCACCTTGGATGAGGAAACTTTCGCAGAGGCACTCACAGCCTCTGTCGAACCCACCGTGAGTCTAATCTCCCATCAAAGTCAAGCTAACGACTTAAAACAAACGCTGAGTGGGAGGCAACCCACTGGTAAGTTGTATATACTAGGATTTTTGGTTTTGCATTTTGATTTCTTTCGTTTTTGGAGTTTTTGTGTCAAATTATGCAGAATCCGTAGCACTGTGAAGTCCGTGTCGGTCGACATTCCCTCGATGTCGGTCGACATTGATTTCCGAAGGAATTTTCGAGAACGAACGATAATCGACCGAGGTCAATTTCTAGAAGTCGATTTGGTCCGCTAAGATAAGTGTCGACCGACATCCAGCTTGATGTCGGTCTACATCGATGAAATCGAGGTAAGAGTTCTTAAAAACCCGAGACCAGTCTTCTTCTTCCTCAATTCTTTCTCGCCGAAAAATATCCAAAAATCTCCATCTCTCTCAATTCTTCACCATTTTGACAATTCAAAGCTCCATTTCACTTGTTTTTCCGTGCTCTATCCATTTCTATCATCTGTTTAATCGATATGCGAAGGTATGGATCTAAATCTCCAATTTTCAGTTCGTGTCCATGAGAAGAAAGCTTCGATTTAGGATCGATTTGTTGATGTTTAGGATGAATTTCTAGTGGAATGTGATTGCTTTTGATGCTGGGAATGATTATATGGAGTCAATTCATGAGATTATGTTGATGCAAAAATCCGGATTTTTAGAATCTCATACTTGTTGGTCTGTTTGTTCGTTTTGCAGATGGAACCTTGTCTGAACCAAGGAAAACGCCCACGAAGAGCCTCTGCAGCCGATGTTTCTGGTTCCTCGTCGCAGCAACGCGATGCTCAGAACCAAGCACCTTGGCCTAGAATGGAAGAGAGGAAGTTCAAGATCACTTGCTTCGATGACGAACCTGCAGTAGAGGTGAAGAAGCGAGAATACGTCCACAGGGAAATCTCAGAGCAGTGGGACGTCTATGACAGCTTGTTCTACAACGCCTGGTGTGACGTTAAGATCGAGCCCACACGGTTTCCTTGCATGAACACTATGAACAAGCTGAAGATACGATCAGATGTGGTGCGAGTCTTACGGACGATAGGCTTGGGTACCAACTGTACCAAGTACTATGACTTATATTCGGAGCTGGTCAGACAGTTCATGGCCACAATCCGCGTGTACTACGCCAATGATGTGGTGAGGAAGGCTTTTGATGGGACATTGACATTCATGGCCAAGGGCAGGAGACACAGGCTCCGCCTTAAGGAGCTGTGTGACATCTATGGGTTTGACATGACGCGAGAGAGAGTCAGTTTTCCCGAGCACTGGCCAGATGTGCAGCTTTTCTGGGAACACTTTGGCACCAGAGTGTATGATTTTCAGACCACGAGGCAGACCGCTGTGCGACATCCGGTTCTGCGCTATCTTGTCCGAGTGTTTGCTAACACTATCTTGTGTAAGATGGAGCCTGGGATGATGAGGATTGCCGAGCTTTTGTTGCTCTATATTGGGATTGGTGGCAGTATTGATGTCAGTGAGTTTGAGGACGCTCATTTGGTAGCAGACGCCAACATGGGAGCTATTTTTGCTCATCATTTGGAGACCTTGAAGGCGACGAAGCCTTTCACTGGGAAGGCAGTGAAGACAGAGACGGTCAGGAATCTCCTAACTCCCATCTTCAACCACTTTGGGCTTGACAGGAGTCAGATGAGCATTTTCACCAAGAAGTCCGTGATGGACTTTACACATCTGAAGAGCAGTCAGTGGATCAAGGGAGACACTACTGGGAGACAGTTCTTGTGGCGCTTCCATGACGTATATGGCGTAGAGCGCCTATTTCCCCTCCCAGCGACCGAGCTTACAGGCATCACAGATAAGCCTCTCTCACTCACTTTTCAGCCCAGTGTGGAGCTTTGTAGGGCTGTCCCGCGATGATCCACGGTACTTATAGGTTCATCTTCTGGAGTTTCTGCCTCTGATGCTGAGCATGAGGCTGTCCCTGCTGATACAGACGAGACTTATGGGTTTCCCGAGCTTCCAGGACCAGCAGAAGACATGCCACTAGGGCAGTTTCAGAAGTGGGCAGCATCTGTTCTCAAGGGCATCTGGAAGAAGGTACACAGCATGTCCTGTCAGCGATCACAGCGTGTTCACCACCCGTAGCCACGACGTCGCGCACCAGCGCAAGCAACTGTCCATGTGAGCTCAGAGGATGAGGAGACGGAGGTGGCTGCTGAATCAGAGGAGACGGATGATGGAGACTCTCTAGTCTTCTAGACACTTGCTGCTGATTCTGCGTTTGTTTTTTTTTTCCTTCTCTTGAGTCATTTTTATGTTTCTTTTGAGTCAGTCTGTCAGTCTTGTTAGCTTGGAACCTTGACTATTTGAGTTTATGCATCACGCTTATTGTTTCTGATGAGATTTTGAGTGATCTAACGCAGCTAACAGGTTATAAATTGAGTGCTAACTCATGATCTTAACCACGGACGCATTTCACACTTTGTGTATGGTACCACGAGCTCGATGTTGGGCGACACTAATTCAGTGTCGGTCGACATCGACCGTGTTCAGATTCGGATTTCCAGCTCAATAACTCTTTGGTTCCAATTTGATTTCTCCCGATCTCATACTTCAATTGCATTGGGGACAGTGCACTCTAAGTGTGGGGGAAGTGGCTACTGACATTGTGTTTTGTTTTCTTAGAGTCAGTCCCTTTTTCAGTTGTTATCAAAATTGTTTTATTGAGTCAAAATGTGTATGAAACTATGATTTTTTCGAGGAAATTTTTCACTGGAACAGGAACTAAGTGACCATTGGACAGACTTGCAGTAATTCTATGACTATTAGAAAACCCCAAACAGATCAGCTTACCAAGGACACCCAAATCTAAACAGGTATTCAGAGGATCCATCACTAACTTCACCTCTAAACTTGACTTGATTTTCTTACTTAGGGGCTTGAGATCTCTGGATCGGATTCTTCTGATGTACTTGACACAGCCTATGATCTTGTTTGAGTATGGTTCCTGGTTTTCCCCTCCCTTGAAAGTAAAAAAAAAGATTAAAACCGAGGATAAGCTAGTTGCTTCGAAGTGGTCACGGGAGTGGTAGAGACCCCTATTACCTCATGTGTATCCATGGAAAGATCCAAAGTTAAACCCCAAGTGAAAAGGGAAGAGCACTGAGAGAGAAAAAAAATGATACCCAGTAGGGAAAAATCAGTTCTAAGGGAGAAAGAGAAAAGAAAGGAACCAGAAACCGACAGTTTGGTGGTCAGTACTGATTGAGTTGAGTCCATGTGTTCTCTGATCGAGACTCCCTCTGTAAGATCGCACCTAATTGTATATAGAGGTTAGTGTGGTGAACTTGAATATCCTAACTTGATTGTGGAGTTTACTAGGGACAGTTGCTAAGTGTGTGGGAAGTATATTGTGGCCTTGACATCTGCAGGAAAATTTTCAGTGGCTTACTAAGCAAATGTGAATGCGAAAGGTCCTAGGACAAAATGAGTTTATGAGTTTTCAAACCTCATTCTTATGCTTTAGTTCTTTCACTTGCTTGAGGGCAAGCAAGAGCTAAGTGTGGGGGAGTTGATATATCATGGTTTTTCTAGGTTTTCAACCATGATATAGTTGCGTATATTGAGTATTTAACCTGGTTTATTGAGTCTACTGAGTCCTCTACAGGTAGGCTTGCGTTTGGAGCAAAGAGCGGGATTATAGGACGTTTTTGTGATTTGTGCAACGAGCTGGAGTTGGTGTCTCGGCCACGACAGGATGTCGACCGACACTGACCTTGGTGTCGGTCGACACTGAGCGAGAGAGAAGTTATACGCCGAGTTGAGACAAGTTTTTAAGAATTGCATAAAGACCCCCCCCCCCCCCAAAGTTTTCCATAATTCTAATCTGACCTCAAAACGAGTTTTGGAGTTTTAATTAGGTTTTCAGACTCATTATTCAGTTTATCTTGTTCTTACTTTTTCTTGCTTTTGGAGATTGAGAGATTTGCTAAGGGGCTGATTCTTGCTATTTGTAACCTTTGAGAAAAGGATTTCAAACCCCTTTACCTTATCTATTCAGTCTTTTGGTTTTCTATTCATGATGTGTTGTTTGATTGATAATATGTCTGAGTAGTAACCTAGTTAGATTTAGGAATTCTCATAAGGGTTTTATGCATGTTTAGATAACTGATTCATTAGGATTCACAATATGTTCGTTCATCACCTAAGTTGCATTTAATACTGATTTCTGGACTGATCACCTAGGATTTAGATCTGAGATAATTAACTTAGCACGAAAGTGTGAGTTATAATCTGAATAAACTTAGTGTGAGCAATTTGACTAGATACAAAGAGATTTGGTTTAGGAGAATTGTGAACCGATAGGACTTGTTCTTAATGCTTGTTTAGAACTCTAGGATCGCAAAGAGATTTGGATCACTAGGTTGCTAGATATAGAAACAATCTCAGCGAGAGTTGGATTGTTTAGCATTGTGTTTCTAGTTCTTGAACTTGTGTTTAATCTGAATCCGGTTAGTTAAGTATATGACATTGCATAATTTCCGAGAACTTTCTAAGTCTGACACCTTTCTCCTATTGAAAACACTTCTTTGTTTGCTTGCTTTCGTTTACTGCTTTCTTTAGATTGATTTAGCTTAACTTGAGAACATACAATCTATCGTGTGAGTCGTGAGTCCTTGTAGATTCGATACCCTAAGTACTACATTTCATAACTGTGCACTTGCAGTAGAATATGATAAAACTCTGAGCCTATCAGCTTTGCATGCATGGCATCTTTGTGCTTTGAGTTTCCCCCAGATCCGAAATTATGCTCCCTCATCTTTCTCGTATACTTTTATATCTGGCTCTCTATTTCCAGAGCTCGTAGCTAAGTTCCCAATAAACCTTTAAGTTCCTTATTTAGTGTTTTTTGTGAAATATAATTACTTTTTGTGTCTAGGAACAGTTTGTGTTCGTGATTCACTCCATCATATAACATACTCAGAACCAGTTTTTCAGTAAACCCGTGATGCGAGCATGATCTGCAATACTCGTAGTATCTACCCCATGCATCGTGAAACAATTCCTTTGGGGTTTCATCAAATGTGATAATATTTTATCTCATAGAGGATGATTTCAACCTTTTGTAGAAATGGACAGGAAGGCTGCTCTGCACTCGCTCCATGTGGTAATGACTTTAGCCATTTCGAACCTTCTTCAGCTAGTGAGTGAATAAATATTTTCATTTGACGTGCTTAAGAACATAATCGGTTCCTCCTCCAAAACTACATAGCTCTTTGAACTTTTATATGTGTCGGTGGGGTTTTCAGCGGGCAGACCACGAAATTGAATTCACTAAACCGTATTAAACATTTTGAGATTAATCGCATGATTTTCTCCCGTTAAAAGTGGGCATATTGCATTATGACATTGAAAGAAACCATGTGGGGCATTTGCATCTCTGATTGTAGTGTCTTGGTCCTTCTATATGTTGTTGCACTTGTTGTTGCAAGTGTTGAAATCCAGCTGTTTGCCAGGCGAAATTAGCATGCACGTTGATTTCTTCACCCATAGTGACATGTCTCGACAGAAATTTTCTCTTTAGCTTCTCCTCGATCCACAAACGCATTTGTATACTCTTGTAAAACACGAATAGAGAAAGTGCAAGTTAGAAACTCAGAATAAAATTTTGAATTTAGAACAGAAGGCGACCAAATGGTCCCCAACAATGGCGACAATACGGGTTTTAAACCCTTAAATAGGACACAACAAGTGCACAAAAAATTCACAGTACCATAAAGGGTTGAATCCATAGAGACCAAGGTTACACTAAGGTTCTTGTAAATAAAAGCAAATCTAAGACGATTAAAATCGTTTTGATTGTGATTGTGACGTACTGAAAATAAAGTTATAGTTTAAATAATGATAAAAGGCGATGGGTCAAGGACGTTTCGCAGGAATCTAGAATCATGGATCAATCAATTATTCGTGGTACAATTCAGCGCAGTCTCAAACTCGAACACATAACTTAGATTACCAACTTTATCTGTGCAATCTACTATGTCAATTAACCTAATTTTTGATAGCGTTATAGTCAAGTTTTAGTTCGTGAACAAGTTTGATCGGTTTATAGTTGCTTTATCTACTTTCGCATCATAAAGACAATCTGCTTATATGTTATTTCAAGTATCCAACCAAATTTTTCTGGCAAATTACCTAAGTTCTGAAGGGTAGCTAATCTTCTTTCAGAAACTCACACAACCATAAATTAAAGATATTAAATTTAAGAGCCCTATTTTGCCTAATCCACATGTCCATCGATTCTTTTGAAAACCCTAAACACAACTAAAATACTACTTAAACATAAAGATAAGAACATAAAGAAAAGATGAGAAATGTATAATCATATTGAAAGAAATAAACAAGGGTTCATAAATCTTCTCGAATTGCTAGGTATGAATTCTACTCCCAAAATCCTCTTCAAAGTAATTAGATAGCTCTCTCACTAAGTTTTTACAAGAGTTCTCTCACTAAGTTCTTACAAGAGTTGGTATGATTAGTTGAGCGGTTTCTCGACATGAAGTACTGGAAATCAATCGATCCCTTCTGGATTGGTCGATCATATATCTCGCAGCTTCTTTGCTTTCATATAGGATCGATAGATACCACATGGATTGATTGATCTTAAATCTCACGGTTTTTCAAGCATAAGATATCGAGCGATCCTTCTTGGATTGGTCGATCCTTCTTCGAGAGTGAGCGCTCCTCAGCCTGCACCGGGCGGTCTTGACTTACTTTCACCAAAAACGTTATTCCGATCAAAGTTAAGTGCTTTCGATCCACATTCTTCAGTCCTCATCTTAAATCTCCATTTGACCTAAAATGACTCAAAAGGACCAAAAGACTCGATAGAGACTCGATAAAGGCTCAAAAACACACCAAAAGATGAGTTAAAATGTGGGCAAAATAATGTCTATCATCTCTCTCTTCAGATCACACTGAAATTGACATAGTGGAGACCTTTGATTTTATGAGATGGGATTTCAGTCGTTCTTCCCTATTGGCTTAAAGTATTCTTTCTTAATTTCTTGATTGGATTCATGTATGTATATGTACTTCATCTTTCAGTTTTGATAAATGGGAAAACATCGGGATACTTCAAATGATGTTCAGGTTTGAGATAATGTGATCCACTGTCCCCGATTCTTTTTGTTTTGGCTTTAAATGTTCTCTAATTTATGCTCAACAAAGCCGCTAAACTTCATCCGAGTTCTTAAAATGAAATGATTAAAATTATATTCTAATTTTAAGAATCTTTACTTTCTAATTAAAGATTAATTAATATTAATTTGAACATTTATATTATAATATACATTTATATAAAACATAGCTTAGGGTGATTTTTTAAATATAGCTTAGGGTGAATATTCATTCAGTTATGTTATAATATATAACTTACGGTGTGTCAAAGCTGATGGTCCACTCTTTCATCACTCGAGAAACAAAAGACTATAATATTCATCGATTGAAGGATTATTTCCATCCAAATGATGTTACTCTTATTTTATGTCTGAGACCTAGCCAAAATTTTGTCTCACATAGGTATGCGCATGGATTCATACAAAAGTGGTATTTATACGGTTAAGACTGGTTATGATATGTTCCGCAATCATAATATCCAACAGGAGATTGAGGAGGTCAAGGGACGGAGCTTCACCTGCATAAAAAACAAGTGTGGAAAATCCGTACAGCCCTAATGATCATGCATTTTATGTGGCAAGGTCTTTCAATATGTCTTGCCACTTATGAATGACTCACTTATATACATTTGGAAATTGATAAGTATCCCAGGAAGTTACCCTATAAGGATCGGGAATGAGCCATGGAACCAAAACGTGGATAATTAGTCTAAGGGATCAAGAAGAAGTGTCCCATGGTCTAGAATTGGCTAAGTTTAGTGAGAAAAAAGATTAGCCGAGATGGAAAGGAAGTGTTCAACTGAAATGAGCTTAACGGCCGAGCTGGATCAGCTGGGTCAGCTGAAGGCCAGCTCAACTCAGCTGGGAGGAGTGTTGGCTAGTTGGGTCATCTAATGGTCTAGGTAAGCTAGCTGACTATTGGGTGGTTACAAGCCAAGGATTACAAGTGGTTTGGCACCCATTTGCCTACCACTTGCACTTTTTTGCTTAATAGGCAGTTATTTGGAGATTGGCCATATATATTCTTAACTTGGGCGATTTTGGGCATCATTCACATGCATAGACATGCCTGGAAACACACAAGAAAACCCGAAAAATGTTAAGGAAAAACCGATGAGGCTTCATGGCAAGAGAGCAAGGTTTCAGGGACAGAATCTGCAAGAGATTGCCGGCAGACTCTAAGGCAAATTTGGGCGTTTCCCAGGGATCACCACACACGCCTGAAGCATATATACACGCAGAAACATCTAGAGGAGAAACTGCCAGAATATATCCACGAAGAACCGCAATTGTTTGAAGGAAAAAAAGAGGTCTTGGTCGGAATCCACAAGGGTTGGACAGCGGTTTGATTAGACAGAATGGGGGCGGTTTATAAGAAGAAATTCAGGACTACACACGCCCACATCCACAGGGTGAAAATTCCTAGAAATTCTTCAAGGAAGCCATGAGATTTCAAGAGGAAAACACTAGGAGTTGGCCAGAATCTTGGAAGAGGATTCCCGGCCGTTTAAGAGAATGTTTGATGGCGATGTATCAGGAAGTTTGGGGCGGTTTAACTGAGAAGTTAAGGACACAAACGAACAAGGGAAAATCACAGGAACCTTCAAGGGTAAAACGTGAGAAAACAAGGGAAGAAACAAGGTTTGGTCGGAGTTTTAAGAGAGAAGAAAGAAGGATGACCGATGGGTTTTGTTAAGGGAGTTTTGGACTCGGTTGAGTCAAAAGGCAGGAAGAGCGTGAGAATAATCAACCCTAGACCCAATATTAGTTAAGGACTAGGACAGTCTTCTGGAGTTCCCAAGTGTGTAGTCGGACGATCGAGCGAACCCCGACCATGGCAAGGCTGCGTGATTGGCGGTAGGTTCGGGTTTCTGATCGGAATGTCTCTCTCTCTCTCTCACTCTACTGGATTTGTTGTTAGGATATCCTAGTCTAAGTCCTTGATTGAATGGTTATGAGTCTCCTTATTTGGATAGTGGATCATACTATGGATGGCTAGCGGGTCAGAGTCGAGGACCGATCTCTAGTGGTAGGATCGCGTGGATTGGGTGGCGCAAGAGAACCGGTCGATAAGACTGGAGAGGCTGGGTCGGCGGTTTAAAAAACATCTACCACGGATGTATCTCTTGTAAGACCAGCCTCAAATTGATTACCCTTTAGGTTGGGAAGAATCACGGTCATTACCCTCGGGTTGAAATCGGATCGCTTACAACCGGTCCAAGGACTTAGGCATGTGATTAGGAAATAGCGAATGGTTTGGGAACATGGACTGTATAAAATTTGAATTCTAGGTGGATGGGCTATTTATCTAATCATTGCCAATGATTTTGTAAGTCTTTTAGATGCATGTGTCGGGCTTGGAAATGGAGCGTCGGTTGGAGTAATCGAGATGCAGATATACGAGTTGAATTGTGAACTGACCAAGAAGTAAACTGAAGATCTCTCTTGTGTTTGGTCATGTGGGGATGGTTGGCTGAGTGACTAAATACAAGGTAGATATGTTCTGTGGGTTTGATGTATGACTCAACGTGAGCGCAGGGATAATGGAAGATGGACGTTAAACTAGCTTCACACCGATGTCGCTTAAAAGGCTAAGGTACATGTTCAAGTACTCGATTGTTCTAAGGACTGATTAGAATAAAATAGGTGAATGGAATAATTTGAGTTAAGACTTAGGTGGTTAGAATGGATATATAGGATTGGAACCTCGAAAGAAGTTTTAAGGAAACGAATTAGGAACTCATGAGGTTCACGTATGAATAGTTCTTTAGAAGAACATAATCAAGTTTAGTTAAGGATTTCCATTGCGTATTGTTAAGTATGAAAAATCTAAGTGTAGAAACGAATAAGGAAGTCAGTAGGAAGATTCAAAGAATACTTGTCCTACAGGGAAATTTTTTAAATAGGATGGACTTTAGCAAGGTTTAGGCCAGGAAGCGGCCGGTTGGGGTGTTACAAGTTGGTATCAGAGCATGCTTGGTTCGAGGACATTTCGGTTCACTTTCTGGAGGTGACGAACAAAACTGGTGGTTTACGGCTAAAAGGTGCACCAGGGAATGCACTGAGTCTTGGGCGGACTTTGAGATCGAGTTCAATCAAAAATACTTTCCATGCGAGTATGGGATCGGTTGGAAGGACGTACTTTCCATCTGAGTATGGGATCAGTTGGAAAGGGTAGTTTCTGGACTTGGTTTGAGGTCGCAAGACGGTGCGGGATTATGTGGCAGAGTTCAATTAGTTCAGGTGTTACATGGGACGGGATCTTGAGGGCAAACAGGTACACATACGTCAATAAATCCGCCGGCTGCGGGTTGAACTTCGTACCCACTGCTCGGTTCGTACGTTCATATTTGTTCAGAGTTAGTTAAGCGGATGCCACATCAGAGGCCAATTTAGCCAAGGAGAACTTGATGAAATCTCAGTCACAAGAGTAGGTCATGGGCTGGACTAGGAGGGACTTGAAGAGGAAATGGGACAAGGTGGATGGTTACCAGACCTCTAGTGGTCGCACAAGGTACCTTACTTGCGGGAAGATTCACACCACTGGGGTGATGGAAGACAAGCGGGACATGTGCGAGGTGCGGAAGTCTGTATCTTGTATTCCTAAACTGTCTGCACGATAAGGGAAAGGTGGAATGTGATGCGTAGTGAAGGACTGGGGAGGCCATTGCTTTTAATGCGATCACCGGTATAATCAATGAACCCAGGCTTCCCAGTACATTGGGGAAAGGGCCGAGTCAATGAAGGAACGGGCCAGGACTTCCCAATGCAAGTGTGGCGTTGCATTGGGGGAAAGGGCCAAGTCCGGTAAAGGATATGGGCCAAGTTTTTCCATTTCCTGCATAGCATCGCATGGGGAAAAGGGTGGCTTTTCCTGCATAGCATCGCGTGGGGGAAATGGGTGGAAATTCCTACCTACATCATCTTGAGGAAAAAGGTAAATTTTCTCTCAAGTCATTTGTAGGATGTCTTGGGAAATTTCTACCTACATCGTATTAAGGAGAAGAGTATTTTCTTGCTCAATTTATTTGTAAGAGGTTTTGGGCGATTCTTACCTGCATCGTGTTGAGGAAGGGGGTGGCCTTCCCTCAATTCATTTGCAGGCGGAATTGAGTAATTCTTACATGAAATGGACTTGGGGGAAAAGGTTACTTTTCGCTCATTTCAATTGCATGAAGAATTAGAGGTTCGGTACTCACCATTCTAGGAGTGAGTGCGTGGGGGATCGTAACTGTTTGACTTCGAGGCTACACATGGTTTTCTGTGTCCAAAGATGATGGATAATAGGTCGAGACCGATGAGGTCGAGACCGATGAGGTCGAGGGTGAGCAAAGGCTTACCAAGGATGAAAGGAGCGCGAGGAAGATCAGACATGGATCCCTCAACAACTAAGGAGTCTAACAAGGCAACTAGAAAACCCAAGGTGTGTACCGGTTACCCAACTGAACCGCAACCATGATAAGGTTGTGTGGTCGACGGTTAGTGGGTTCTGATTGGAACAATCTTTCTTTCTCTTTATCGGTTATGTATTGATAGTTCATGGATGGTTAGGACTTAGATAATTATTCAGGGTCGAGTCACAACCAATGGCGGCTTGGTGGGAGTCATGGTCGGTTTTCGTTTCTAATCACTCTGTGGACTTAGTGGAATGTAAGGCATTGCGGTTTAGTTAAGGAAATAAAGAAGCCTATAGTACGGTTGTTAGATTTCTGATTTAATATCTAAGTATTGATCATACTTAGAAGTTGACTGCCACCAAATTCGGGGATGAATTCCCAATTGGTGGGGGAGACTTGTAACACATGTATCCCAAGAATCGACCCTAGAAGGATCGGGGAATGAGCCATGGAACCAAAATGTGGACAATCAGTCTAAGGGATCAAGAATAAATGTTCCATGTCTATAATTGGCTAAGTTCAGTGAGAAAAAGCTTAACCGAGCTGGAAATGAAGTGTTCACCTGAAATGAGCTGAACATCCAAGATGGATCAGCTGGGTCAGCTGACGGCCAGCTCAACTCAATAGGAGTTCTTCTAGGTGTGATTCCCCAAAATAATCTATCAATCATTTCAGGTTTTAATTCCCTCTGGTTCTTCAAGTTTGGACCTTATCGGACTATCTATCCAAGCTGGATTCATATCTAAGTCCATTAATATACTGCAATATGGAGAACACACGAGATATGCAACGATCAACAACGATATGAAACCTATCCATAAATTTTATGGTCTATCTTGAAGTCTAGAAACGACAAGTTTATTCAATGAGAATGACATTTTGCCGGTGAAATACCTCCATATTGCCACTTTGAAAGAGGAAAACTGGAGGTTGGCACACCAAAATGAAGAGGAGGAAGAATCAGAGTTTCAGGATGAGCAAAAAGACATCATGCCCCCCTTATGGACACTCGTTTCTTAGTATGCAAAATTGATGCCTCTTTGATCGATAATGGACATATCAATGGCTTAGGGTGGCACTATAGGGATTTCATAGCGAATGAAATTTATGGTATTCAAGGTTGTCTTTGGAGCCTTTTGGCGCTCCACGCCGAGAAGGAGAAACTCTTATGGGCTATGGCGAGTCTCCGAGATAAATTTTTCACATATTCATATAGATATGGATTCTTTAAATATGGTGGAAATTGTGGAGGACCCATAAAACTGGCAATCCTTTTGATTAGAGCTAAATGTGGCATTCCTTCTTATACAAAGTTTTGAAGCCTTTAAACTCATATCGACTGCTCCAGAACTTTGAGAACTAAGCTACAAACCGGTTCATGCAAGTTTATAGAGATGGCTCTGGAGAAAGGTTAGAAGAAATCTAGAGGTCTGGATGATATACAGCCTCACTTTCATGCGAATATTTGTTTTCAGGTCCCGCGTTTATGTGGAAGAATTGTAAACATAATATTTTTAATATAATTTTTGCTTAGTTAATTTTTGTTTGTGGATTAGCATAGAATTAGTATATTAATTAATATTTAATTATTATCTGATTAGTATATATCAAAATTAATATTAATTTTTTATATTATTATTATTAGTCGCTAATTAGTAGCTAAAATAACCACATATCAATCGTAAATTAGTTGCTACATTAGTCGCTAAATTAGCGACTACAGTAGCGATTAATATGGTTGAAATATATAGTCGTTATATAGTCATAATTTAGCGACTAATATAGTGACTAATATAGTTAGCGACGAAGGATTAGCGACTAACTCTTTTAGTCGCTTGTTAGTCGCAACAATATGTTTTGCGACCGAATTGCAACTATTTCCGTAGTCGCAAAAAGCGTGTTTCTTGTAGTTCCTAGCGGACTCTCTCACGAAAGAAACCCGCACATGGGGTACTTTATTTTCCTATATAAGCCAGATAGTCCCGATATAAGGCATTTTCCAGAGTGTAATTATCATTGGGGAAAACATAGCTTAAAAAATATGGGATGATGACAAAAATATATTGAAGTATGTTAAAAATACATGATTGTATTGTTTCATATGTATATATACTTAATCTGATTTTATACTTTATAAAATAATTGGTGTATTAATTTTATAGTTATGGAATATATATCATAGGATTTTCGTTTATTTTGTTTTATATATCAAATTTTAATTAAAATTAACTTTCAATAATGTTTTAATATTAGTTATAAATTTAATTAATTATTTAAAAACAATTCTGAAAGAAATGATATTTTAATAATATTGCAATAAAAGAAAAACGTACATTTATATTTAAAATAAAATATAATAAATTAGCTAAAAGTTGGTTAGATAATTTTATTCTTGATAAAATTCTATAGCTTTCATACATTTGCAGTTACATATTTTTTAAATAGTACATTAGACAAATGTTAATTTTTTATTGGGCTTCTTGCAGAATTGTATCATAATTTGAACCCAAAACAAAACTATTTTCTCCTTCATATTTCTAAATTACAAGTTCTTAGTGCTTTACACAACCAGTTTCGAGCCATTAAAGCTTCATATTAGAGTTCGCAACCTTATGTTCTTTCATTGCCTCTCTAGTTTCAACTAAAAACTCTATAATTCACGTTTTAAGAATTTACAAATTTTGGATCTCGGTTATTTTTGCATAAACACAGCTATATTTGTTGGGTATTGGTGTAATTAGAACTTGTGAACACTTAATGAAGCAAGTCTGGTGGTCAACGAGAGGTAGTTTTGCAATTGACTTTTGTTGTTGGCCGTGGTTAGACAACTTTGTTTTCAATATGGAAATCCTCATGTAAAAGAAAACAAAAAATCATCCGGACTTCTTGAGTAGTCTCCGTAAAAGTGAAGTTAGTTTTGATTTGACCAAAAATTGATTTTTCTGAAGACTTCTTTTGAAGTCTACTCTAAAAGCGAAGTTGTTTTGCAATTGACCAAAATATTGACTTTTGAGACTTTACAAGACTGAAATTGGAAAAAGACATGGTATTTTTGGAGTTGACTAAGGTTTTCTAAACACTGACTAAAGATAAACAATAATTTTCAAACTTGTGAAATTTGAAGATTTCACGAGAAGTATGGAATTATTTAAATCGAGATTTTACTCAACTCAAAAACTACCATGTACTCTTACAAGAAACTTCTAGAATAGTGTGAAAAACCTTCAGGTTTTTTGGAAAGCCTTCTAAAAAAAGTCAAAGTTTTGGTCAACTGCAAAACTACCTCTTTTTAATTTAGACTTCTTTTGAAAACGGTAAAAAGTCAAAATTTTGGTCAAATGGTCTAAATACAACAATAGCGGATTTCAAGAAACCTAGAGAGACCAGATGCCGTTAATCCACATACACATATTGTTGGAATTATGTCCAGTAATCTCTGTACTGTCTCTAGAAAGTAAGAGTATGTCAATGATCAGACATAAGTCATATAATACTGGGGGTCATGATGGCTTGCTAGAGTCCGCTCATGATCTATAAGTCTTGGACTTATTGCCTTTATTATATGATCCCATATGGGTCACACGCCTAAGCTAACGGGAAAATACGAAGGAACGGTTTAGCAGAAGTACGGTAAAAGTGCTAGGCATTTACTTTACTTAGAGAGACTAAAGGGCCTGATTAAATCCAAGGGATTTAATCAGAACTGAGAATTGGGCCCAAAAGCCCATAAGAACTGGACAAGGGTTTTATTAAATAAAACTTGCCCTAGCTCTTATTTTTTTCTCAAGCTTCTGCGCCTCCCTCCTCTCTCTCTGCGCCTCCTCTCTTTTGGTCTAGCAGCCTCTCTTCCCGAAGTGTGCGTGTGTGAGCCTTTGGAGGAACAACCTCTTGGTGGTTCTGCTGATCTCTGACCCGTACCTCCATTCCGCTGCATAAACAAGGTAACAGGTGAGATCCTTTATGTTTCTAGCAAGAGAACCTAGATCTGGCATGTTTAGGAGTTTAATCTGAAGAATTGAATCAGGATTAACACTAAACGAATCCTTCAGTGGTATCAGAGCCATTGGTTCTGTAGGTTTTTCTTGTTTAGAATCAAGTTTAGGATTGTTTAAGAAGTGTTTTGAATCAATCTACTGATAAGAAAAAACACTTAAGAAACAAAGAATTAAAACCTAAACAAACAAGAAATCGCATGATCCAATCTATATGAATTGGTTGCGTCGGAGTGTGGTCGAACCGCACGTCCGGATCGAATAGACGCACGGACCGATGGATGGATCGAGTCGCGTGGTCGAGTCGATCATGGCGAGATGGGCAGCGAGATGCGTGGCCGATCCGATCGCTTGCATCGATCGCGGATCGATGGCTTGGATCGATGCGATCACGCCGTGCCTCTCTCGCGTCTCGGCCAAGCCAGCATCGTCCCGCTCTCGTCCCGGCCGTCCCATCCTGCTGTCGTCCGAGCATCGTCGCGTGATCGAGATGGACCGATCTCGGATCGCGTCCCGTCCCGTTCGTGCGGCTGGCCGATGTCTCGTCTCGATTGCGAAGCTAGGTCACGACCGTGATCGGTTCGTGACCAATCGGTTCGGTTCGGTTAATGGCTCGGTTTAATTTGATTAAAAATCTTAATCGTCTTGGTTTAATAAACAGACTTAATAAATTTATTAAGTTCTGGTTAAACCGGGATAAGAAATCCAAAGTCGAAAAATTGGATTTAGTGCCTAAACCAGTGGTTTTCTAATTTGATTTGGTTGGACCAAATAAATTGAGAAAATCCGGTTTAGTAAATAACCGGTTGACAATTGTGGTCATCGTAGTAATTAATTTTGGTTAGACCAATTTTAATGAACCAGACCGGTTATGTCATTTAATTGGACAATTGGGTTATGTCTTGGACATGGACCAATTCTTGGGCCTCGGGCCAAGAAGTTAAAACAATTGGGCCAATTATTTGAGTCTTATTCTTCAGATTATTTTAAAATTCATTTAATTATTAAAATTCAATTTTAAATTAATCTGTTTCCAAAATCTGAAATTAGAAAGTTTCTTAAATTAGAAGTTTCTAGATTTGCATGTTTTGGATTTTAGGAAGTTTCCAATTTTAGAAAGTTTCCAATTTTAGGAAGTTTCCAATTTTAGAAAGTTTCCAAAAATTAGTAGGTTTCCCAAAAAGGAAAGTTTCCCAAAATAGTAATCTTCTATTTTGGGATAATATTTTAATAAACCTACAAACCTCAAACAATATCAAGCGTTGGATGTCTTGTCCAGTCTATGTCAGCTGTCGAAGCCCATTCAATTGTACTCATGGCCTTACAGTGTGAGGGTGTCTACTTTTGCGTGGGTAAGACGGTTTGTGATTCATAAATGTCATTGGGAGTCCCAGACATTAGTGATTACATGACTGTATAGTCTGGTTTTCTTGACTAGGCCATCGGGAGTCCCGGGCCTTGAGACATCAGAGTGGATTGGGCCTCGGGCCCAGATTCACAACCAAGAGTTATATCACGGATATAATTAGCCGAGATAGGGCTTACCGATATAAGCTAAGGTTGGGTGACGGCCAGTGGCCCACTTTGATCTTAGTTATATGTGGATCTTGGAATCATTATATTATATTGAGGGTAACTGATGTTATTGAATATAATGCGAGATTAATCATATTAAGAATAATACGAGATTAATCATATTGAACATATTAACTAATAACCTTTTTATCTTATATTTCAGCTATGACTACTACAAGCACTCAAAACACATTCTCAATCCGGTCTGTTCTCGAAAAGGAGAAGCTGACTGGAACGAACTTCCTGACGTGGTCAAGGAACTTGAGGCTGGTCCTCAAGCAGGAGAAGAAGGATTATGTCCTTCGTGATCCCCTCCCCGAGAGGCCTCCTAATAATGCTGCCAGGACTCTGCATAATGCTTGGGAAAAGCATTCGTCATATGAAAATGATGTCTATTGCCTGATGTTGGCGACCATGACTGCTGAGCTGCAAATGCAGTTCAAGAGTGTGTTGTCGCCCATCGAGATAATGGCAAGCCTGAAATCGCTTTTTCAGGAGCAGGCAAGGACTGAGAGGTTCCAGACAGTTAAGAACCTCTTAGACTGTAAGTTGGCTGCAAATGCGGCAGTGAGTCCTCATGTCTTGAAGATGATGGGTTATCTCGATCATCTTCAGAAACTCGACTGCCCTATCAGCCAGGAACTTGCCTGCGACATCGTTCTGCAGTCTTTACCTGCAAGCTATGATCAGTTCATCCTGAACTTCAATATGCATGGCTTGAGTAAGACATTGCCTGAGCTTCACGGAATGCTCAAGACTGCAGAGCCCAACTTGAGGAAAACCGCCAAGGACCCCAATGTGCTTATGGTGCAAAAGGGCAAGGGCTTTAAGAAATCCTCTGCCAAGGACAAGGGAAAGGCTAAGGCTGTTCAAGTCTCGGACAAGGACACGCCAAAGCCCAAGCCCAAATCCAAGGCTGGGCCTACTGACATCTGCAGGTTCTGTAAAGAACCAGGGCATTGGAGGAGAGAATGTAAGAAATTCCAAGAAGGTCTAAAGGAATTGAAGAAGAAGACTCTCGAGACTTCTTCATCAGGTATTTTTGTTATAGAAGTTAATACAACTACTTCTGATAATACCTCATGGGTTATGGATACTGGTTGTGGGGCTCATATTTGTACTAATATGCAGGCACTCAGCAACAGTAGGAGGCTGAAGCAAGGACAAGTGGAGCTACGAGTTGGGAATGGAGCGAAAGTTCCTGCACTAGCTGTAGGCACATACTTGTTGTCTTTACCTTCGGGATTGGTTTTAGAACTCAATAATTGTTATTTTGTACCTGCGATAAGCAGAAATATTATTTCAATTTCTTTGTTGGATTTGGAAGGTTATGATTTTTCAGTTAAGAATAAATTATGTTCCTTCAATCGCAACAATTTGTTCTATGGTTGTGCCCCTCTTACGAATGGGCTTTACATACTTGATCAATCCGCGCCAATTTATAACATTGATACCAAACGGTTCAAACCTAATGAGGAGAACCGAACGTTTCTATGGCATTGTCGTTTAGGGCACATCAGCGAGAAACGCATCAAGAGGCTCCATTCGAATGGACTTCTTGGCTCATTTGACTTTGAGTCATGTGAGAAATGCGAATCCTGCATGATGGGCAAAATGACACGGGCCCCCTTTAATAAACCTAACGAGAGGGCCAGTGACTTATTGGGCCTGATACACACTGATGTGTGTGGCCCAATGTCCACAAATGCAAGAGGAAACTATCAGTACTTCATTACCTTCACTGATGATTTCAGTAGGTATGGATATGTTTATTTGATGAAACATAAGTCTGAATCGTTTGAGAAATTCAGAGAATTCCAAAATGAAGCACAGAACCAACTTGGCAAAAGCATTAAGGCTCTTCGGTCCGACCGAGGAGGAGAATACTTAAGCCAAGAATTCAGTGATCATCTGAGAGAGTGTGGGATCGTATCTCAACTCACTCCTCCTGGAACACCTCAATGGAATGGTGTGTCTGAGAGGAGAAATCGGACCTTATTGGATATGGTTCGGTCTATGATGAGTCACACAGACCTTCCAATATCCCTTTGGGGATATGCTCTGCTAACAGCAGTGTTCACTCTAAATAGAGCGCCATCAAAAGCAGTAGCAAAGACACCATATGAATTATGGACTGGAGTAGCTCCAGTGCTGTCTTATCTTAGAATTTGGGGTTGTGAAGCCTATGTTAAGAGATTGATCTCTGACAAGCTTACACCAAAGTCTGATAAATGCTACTTCATTGGTTATCCGAGGGAAACCAAGGCTTATTACTTCTACCTGCGTTCCGAGAACAAGATTTTTGTTGCCCGGGATTGTAGCTTTCTAGAGAGGGAGTTTCTCTCTAAGAAAGACAGTGGGAGTAAGGTACTGCTTGAAGAAATTCAAGATGAGCAGGATACTGCTCAACCTGAAGAGGAAGAGCAGCAGGAGGACCTACAAGAAATTGTAGAGCCTGAACCTGTAGTACCTTAAGTTCGAAGATCCGGAAGGATCCGTCACGAACCCGAGAGATATCAAGGATTCCTCGTGACTAACTGTCATGATCTTCTGATCATTGATGGTGATGAACCATCGAACTTCAATCAAGCCATGATGGGCCCAGATTCCTCTAAGTGGCGTAAGGCCACTGATTCCGAAATGGACTCCATGTCGGTCAACCAAGTGTTTTCGTTGGTTGACTTACCCGCTGGTGTAAAAGCCATCGAGTGCAAATGGATCTTCAAGAAGAAGATTGACGTGGATGGAAATGTCCAGATTTATAAAGCCAGGTTGGTGGCAAAAGGTTTCAGACAAGTTCACGGTGTGGATTACGATGAAACCTATTCACCAGTGGCTATGATGAAATCTATTCGGATTCTACTAGCAACTGCAGCTTTTCATGATTATGAAATTTGGCAGATGGACGTGAAAACCGCCTTCCTGAATGGAATTCTGGAAGAGGATGTGTATATGACACAACCTGACGGTTACATAGATCCAAAGAATGCTGGGAAAGTATGCAAGCTTCATAAATCCATTTATGGATTGAAGCAAGCATCGAGGAGCTGGAATCTTCGTTTTGATGAAGCGATCAAGCAATTTGACTTCATCAGAAACGAAGAAGAACAATGCGTGTATAAGAAAACTAGTGGGAGCAAGATAGTATTTCTTATTCTGTATGTCGATGACATACTGCTTCTCGGAAACGACGTTCCAATGCTGAAGTCAGTAAAGGACTGGCTTGGAAGTTGTTTTTCCATGAAAGACATGGGTGAAGCCGCATACGTTCTTGGAATCAGGATCTACCGGGATAGATCTAGAAGGCTGATAGGCTTGTGTCAAGATTCATACATTGACAAAGTCCTACAAAGATTCAGCATGAAAGATTCCAAGAAGGGCTTCACGCCAATGGTACATGGCACAACGCTAAGCAAGAAGCAGAGCCCTACGACGGCTGCTGAGCTTGAGCGCATGAAGAATATTCCTTATGCATCTGCAATAGGATCTATCATGTATGCCATGATCTGTACTCGTCCTGATGTTGCTTATGCATTGAGCATGACGAGTAGATACCAGTCAAATCCAGGTGAAAACCATTGGATTGCCGTCAAGAACATCCTGAAGTATCTAAGACATACTAAGGACAAGTTCTTGGTATACGGTGGAAGTGATGTGCTTAAGGTCAGTGGATTCACGGACGCAAGTTTCTAGACAGACCAAGATGATTTCCGGTCACAGTCCGGTTATATCTTTTGTCTGAATGGCGGTGCAATCAGTTGGAGAAGCTCCAAGCAAGACACCGTTGCTGATTCCACTACAGAAGCTGAATATATCGCCGCTTCAGAAGCAGCGAAGGAAGCTGTTTGGATACGAAAGTTCATTATTGAACTAGGTGTGATACCAAATGTGGCTGAGCCTCTGGCACTGTTTTGTGATAACAATGGTGCTATTGCTCAGGCAAAGGAACCGAGATCACACCAGAAATCCAAGCATGTGCTAAGAAGATTTCACTTGATACGTGATATCATTAATAGAAAGGAAGTCAAGATCAGCCGAGTTCAGACAGATGATAACGTCGCTGATCCATTGACAAAGCCACTCCCAAGACCTAAGCTCGAGTTCCTGACTGAAGCTGTAGGCATTAGAGACATTGAAATGTAATCTAAATTTGAGTGGGAGTTTGAGGGCTTTATTTAGTTATTCGATATGTTCTTGTAAAACATTTTATGTTTATTGAAATTATTATTTCAAGATTATTTTAACTGTGATGAAATAATCGTTCCAAAGTGATATGAACCATTTTATAGGTCATCGAAGTAAGTGACTTGATCTTGAGTCATCAAAGTCATTTAGCTTGATCATGAGACCCTATATTTGATAGATGGCTTATATCATCCTGTCCCTAGTCGAAGGTTGTTGAAATTGGAACACCAACAACCGTGTGAGACTAGATTGGTATGTGACTTATGACAAAGTCTCAGGGTGTCATAGATGCGCGGCATCAAAGTCAGTACATAGGTGTATGTTTGGGTACATACGACCGGACATGACCCGATTATAAGAACTCTTCAGGATATTTATATCTGTGTCATAAGAGATTCTTACTACGACTATAGAGTATAGTCCTTAGACCTGAGTTCGCATGCATGTGACTGCACATGAACTAATGCACTTTGATCATTGTCTAATTCTGTCGTTAAGCGATAGTTATAAGGACCTTGATTGGGTGTATTATGAAATGAGTAGTTTACAGTGATGGAACAAGACGGGATTTGTCCCTCCAATATAAATGGAGTGAATATCTCTAGGCCAATCAGAGATTTGAATACTGGAAAATGCATGGCCATGCTCAAACGGACTTTCCCGAGTCGTTTGGATTGTCAGTATCAAATCAGAGTCCGATGAACAAGATTAGGCTTTATAAGGATGACACTAATCTTGCCTTATGACTAATCGAGATATTGAGACAAAAGGATTATGAATACAGAGATTCCAGTTCAAGTGGGAGATTGTTGGAATTATGTCCAGTAATCTCTGTACTGTCTCTAGAAAGTAAGAGTATGTCAATGATCAGACATAAGTCATATAATACTGGGGGTCATGATGGCTTGCTAGAGTCCGCTCATGATCTATAAGTCTTGGACTTATTGCCTTTATTATATGATCCCATATGGGTCACACGCCTAAGCTAACGGGAAAATACGAAGGAACGGTTTAGCAAAAGTACGGTAAAAGTGCTAGGCATTTACTGTACTTAGAGAGACTAAAGGGCCTGATTAAATCCAAGGGATTTAATCAGAACTGAGAATTGGGCCCAAAAGCCCATAAGAACTGGACAAGGGTTTTATTAAATAAAACTTGCCCTAGCTCTTATTTTTTCTCAAGCTTCTACGCCTCCCTCCTCTCTCTCTGCGCCTCCTCTCTTTTGGTCTAGCAGCCTCTCTTCCCGAAGTGTGCGTGTGTGAGCCTTTGGAGGAACAACCTCTTGGTGGTTCTGCTGATCTCTGACCCGTACCTCCATTCCGCTGCATAAACAAGGTAACAGGTGAGATCCTTTATGTTTCTAGCAAGAGAACCTAGATCTGGCATGTTTAGGAGTTTAATCTGAAGAATTGAATCAGGATTAACACTAAACGAATCCTTCACATATATCTAGTGAGTATGCTAGAGGAAGATATCTCTAGGCTATTCCGAGTATCATCTGATCATGGTCGAGTCTCTCCAATATTGGTGCCTTTTTTTACCTATGTTATTGAGGGCAGAAGACCTAGTTTTAGGAAGAAAATTAACGAAAAATTTATCAACTCAACCAAAACAGATAAATATCAGTTTTAGCAGAATTTCAATGATAACAAAAACAGAGAAGAAGCTAAGAGAATCCTTTACCTTCTGTTCTATTCCAGACACTTAAGGCACTTTCTTGTTGACCTGTCTCTTGCTAATAAAAAAAATAGAATAGAAGACAAAATCAAGCATTGTTAATGAAAAATGACCTTTTGCTGTCAACTGTATCAAACAAGACATACACATCACCAGGAAAGGATATATAGACCAAGAGAAAACCAAAAAAAAACGTAGAAGAATAAGAAACAAAGCTTATTCGCAATTAATACAAAAATGAATTAAAAAACACAAACCGTAGTTGAGCATCATGCATAAAATAATATAATGGGGGGGACGGGATTAAACTAATCAGCAATAAAATTTCCCAATACTGCTCAATCAAACGTAAAAATAAGAAATCAAGTCAAACCCCGCATACTCAATTTCAGACGGTAACAATCAAAATGGATCAATTAGGAAGACTGACATTCAAAATGGCGCTTCCACATATCTTAAGAAAATTATCATCTCTAATGAGCAACCACAAAACAAAATTATCAGGATAAAGCGAATGACAAGCAAAACAGCTCGTCATTTGCAAGAATATTAGGTATTTGGGAAAAATCTAAAAAGCATAGCACACTAATTGGTTAATCTAATACATATTATAGTCAAACATATTTTTTACCATGATGGGATCAAAATACCCAAAAGTAGTTTTACAATTGTTAAAGACAAAACATTTTTTGGGATCACATCACTCTCTTTCTCTTTTGGGGACCACTTAAATTGTTAATTTCTCTCGTTTTTTGAACCGCACAGCATATTCTCCTCTCTCATTTTTTGAACCGCACATACAAAAGCCAAATAACTATGTAGATTACAAACTACTTTCAAGTATATATTACTAGTTATTACGTATCTATAGTTAGTTGTCTATCAAGTCTAGTAGTTGACTATTTCGTACAAAGTGATTATCGTAAATATATAATTACGTGTAATCAAATATCATGGTTTACTACATATAAATGAGTAGTTGATTACTTGTGTTAGGTATTTGTGATGCTGGTTAGTGATATATCATGGTTTTTACCCATTTTAGACTATGATATAGATGTGTTTTAGTGTCTTTTGTGTTATTTTAGAGTCTTTTACAGGTATAATCAGGTTGGGAGCTAAATTGGAGATTATGGAGCATTTTGGAGATTTTTGGAGTGATTGGCCGAGAGATAGAGTTCACTGTCCGAGACAGAGAAAGGTGTCGATCGTTGCACTCTAGCAACGATCGTTGCACCAGCGAGATGGGCCAAACGACGGTTTAATAAAGAATGAAGAAATTGCAGTTTTGCCCAGAAGTTTCTGATATTTACAAAGAAGCCCCAATTCGTGTTTTAGGTTATAAATAGAGTTTTTAAGCCATTGTTTAGGCAACACGCTTTTCTTAAGTCTTATTTTATTTCAGAGAGCCTTAGGGGCTGATTTTGCTCTCGAAAGAGAGAGGATTTCGAACCCCTGTTGATTATTCTGTTTTATGATATTTGGTTTTCTATTCAAGATGTTTTCTGTTTCGATGATTATGTCTGAGTAGATTACCTGTTAGGTTCAAGGATTCTCATTAGGGATTTCAGAGAATTATAGTTTAAATCAATCTGTAGAGATTTATATCTGCTAGTTCTTTATCTAGGTTGTTCTTAATGCTAAATCTGAAGTAGCTAATCAGAGTTATGATGTTAGGTTGATTAATTCAGCGGAAGTTGGTTATTTTAACTGGAAAGAACTTAGATAAGCAATTAAACTATTCGCAAACGGAAGTTTGGTCTAGGTTAATTGTGAACATATCAAACCTGGAATTAATGCTAGTTTAATCTGTTAGTTCTCGCAAACGGAAGTTTGGTTTGCTGCACTTAGACTTAGAGAATTATCGCAAAGGAATTTGGTTAATTCTATATCAGTGTTTGAGTTCTAGAACAGTTATTGATTAGATCTAGATAGATTGATTGCTTGCGTTCCTGATTTCCTGAGAACTCCTGAAACCTAACGCTTTGCCCTCTTGCTTACAAACTCACTTGATTCGCTTTAATATTTCGTTTACTGCTTTCACATCTGCTTCGCTTAATTTAATCCGAATTACTAATAATCTATTGTGTGACTGAGAGTCCTCGTGGGATTCGATACCTTATATACTACGATTGCATTAACTGTGCACTTGCAGTAGAATAGGGAAAACTATACACCTATCAAGTTTTTGGCGCCGTTGCCGGGGACTCTTTGAGTTCACCGATAGATTTAGTACTAGGATTTAGACTAAGCATTCTTTTTAATTTTCTTGTTTACTCACGTTTTTTTTTTTTTTTTGATTTTTGGGATTTCAGGAAATCGCACCGCATCGATCGTTGCTCTCCTTGCAACGATCGACACTAGGCGATAATAAGCGATGCTAAGATCTGAGACGTTCGGTAGGTTCCGCGCCATGGAACCTTTGATTTTTATTCAAGGCGAAAACGGCGTTTTACGAGACCAAGAGGGTCACATATGCAACGCAAAAGGTCAGAAGATAGATGGGGAAGGAAACCCCATCTATCCAGATTACCATGTATTGGTTGGGCAAGTAGCTGAAATGCAACATAAGATAGATGACATCCACGACATCTTACTTAGGGAAAGACAGTTCCGAGCAGAGGCAAACACTGATAAGTTTGCAGAGGTACGCTACATGGCTGGAGCCAACTCTTATAGACATACCTTGGAACATCAGCAAAGGCAGAGTTCTAAGCACGCTCTAGGATCAGGAGACCACAATTATACTTCTAATCTGGCATCTCCTACACAAAGGAGCAAACTGGAGATGATGTTAGAGCAAACAATTGAAAGGCAACAGCAGAACTCAACTTCTTTCAGCTCGAAGCTAGAGAACCTGTACACTAATTTGAATGAGAAATTTGAATCCTTGAGCACTCGTGTAAAGCAGCTGGACACACAGATGGATCAAATTCCAAGTTCTACCCCAACAAAGGATTCTCATGAAGCTCCTGACAACAACATCCTCACTCAGGATCATGCACAAATGGATCATGGATCATGTCTAGCAGTTAAAGCTGTGGAATTTGTGGAAGACAGAGGGGGATTCGATGTTGAATTACCAGAGCTCGAAAGCTTCGATGCACCTGACTCAGCAGAGATTGACATGGATCTTTTGACTTGGGTAGTCCAGATTGAAGCAGGACCAAGCCAAGAAGAGAAATTTGAGTCTGAGACGGCTGGAATGGACCAAGAAACAGATAAACCCGAGACTACAGTTAAAACCCGAGTTGAGATGACAGCATCGATCGTTGCATCACACGCATCGATCGTTGCACCCCGAAAGGAACCAGTTTCACCCAAATCTCGAGGACCTGCTAAAGAAGGAGCCTACAAACCTCCGTTGCCATTCCCAAAAGCTCCCGTTAAAACTAAAGATGTAGCTCAGTGCACATTGGTGGTTGACAAGAAGATGGTGGTTCCACAAGAGCCCATTCTAGAATCTTCAAGGCCTAAAACTACTCATAAGCAGAAAGCTCCGAACATCAAATCTTTGCCAAAGGTAAAGCATAAAACCTCTAAGTTTAAGCCTCCTGACTCCACTGTTTTGAATAAAGGAAAGAGCGTTAAAACACCCAAGTGTCAATCTCACCCTACATTCCTCCCGACGTTCCTTGGACGACATCATGCTGCTACTGCTTACACACCACCATGGATGATAAGGCATTCACAGAGACACTCAAAGTCTCTGTTGAAACCTCCATGAGTCTGACCCCTTTCCAAAAGTCAAGCTAATGACTTAAAACAAGCGCTGAGTGGGAGGCAACCCACTGTTAGGTTTAACTATTTTTCTTTTTCATTTTTAGTGTTTTTCTTAGGATTTCACGTTTTTATTTGTTTTTACTAAGTTTTTCAGATACAGAACCAAGTCTGGAGAGGAGTAACGATCGTTGCTCACATGTGCAACGGTCGTTGCAAGTGGTCTTAATCGAAAATTAAGGTACATGTCGCTAAACCGGAATCGATTAGATTCAATCAGCATCGATCGTTGCTGCCCTGCAACGATCGTTGCAGCCACGACCAGGTAAGTTACCTTAAACCCTATTTTCTCTTTTTCTTCTCAAAACTCCTTTGGTCGACACTCCGAGCCTCTACCCGAAAAACACCATTTCTCCATCAAATTTCCTGTTTTCAAGTTCTATTTCACTCGTTTTTAACCGACCAATCCATTTCCTTTAGCCATATCTCAAGAAATCAAGGTAATGTTCTTCAATTTTCAAGCTTTCAGATTGGATTTTTAGGGGTTCTAGATTGTTAGATTTTTGAGCAGAAATTGATCAATGCATGCCCAAATAGGTATGATTTAGGTTGCTAGATGATATATTGTTGCCGACTGTGTGATTGATTGCATGATTTGGAACGAAATTTGTTGACTGTTGATTGCGGCCAGAATCGCCCTGCAACGATCGCTGCCTTTGATGCAACGGTCGTTACTCGACGATTCTGGGGAAATGTTCGATTACACGGAATCGCCCTGCAACGATCGCTACCTTAGTGCAACGGTCGTTGCACGACGATTCAACAGAGAGTTGCCGAGACTAATTTGTTCAAATTTTCTGTTTTGCAGATGGCAACCCGGAATCAACCCCGCAAGAAACGAGCACAAGCTGCAAGCGCCTCACGACAATACATTCCGCCACCGGAATGGTTACACAGGGAATCAGATCCTCCACAGCCGTATCATTTGGTTCATGCGACCATAGGACAGCCATGGCCAAGGCCAGAGAAAGTTTTGATTGAGTCTGATCGCATCTGGAACGGTTCAATTAAGGGGATACTAAAATCAGTTGACTTCACAGAGAGGCCGCTACACGAGTACTGGGATGAATACGATACCTTGCTGTATAATGGTTGGTGTGGTATGGAGATAGCGCCAACAAAGTTCGCTGATTACTCGACCTGCAAGAGTCTCGGAATGGACAAGAAGGTGATGGAGCTGTGCAGAGGTATTGGTCTGGGGACAATGCCAATGCAGCCTTACGATTTGTACCCAGATCTTGTGAGGCAGTTGCTTGCCACGTGCAGGGTTGTATACCCAAACCCAGAGAGCAGGAATGCCCAAGGAGGCACTTTCACTTTCATGTGTCTCGGAGCAAGGTATCGAGTGCCCCTTCTCGATATCTGTAGGATCTACGGGTTCAGCACCACGCAGCCACGCACCGATTTATCCCTTCCGTGGGAACCACCAGAGGCTCGTGATTTCTGGGAGTACATTGGAGGTGGACGATATCACTCACGGCTTACACCAGTGATTCAGGTTAGGCATCCGGTTCTCAGGTATGTCTTGCGTATCTTGGGACGCACTTTATTGTGCAAGCATGAGGCGAACAAGATGCGCAAGACCGAGATGGAGATTTTATTCAGGGGGCTGAGGGAGCAGTTCAGGGGTACTGATGTGAGGAACCCGGCTGAGAAGGTGAACCTAGGAGCTATATTTGCCCATCACCTTTGCGAGCTGCAGAAGAAGCCTTATGAAGGCGCGCGCAAGGAGACAGTAGGGAGTCTTCTCACTCCTATTTTCAGACACTGCGGGATCCCTATGAGGGATATGGAGTGCGTTACTGAGCGCGAGTTCCTGGATCTCAGTCACTTGCAGAGTGCTACGTGGCTGAAGGAAGGGCGAGTGTGGGTGTACTATGACCCTGAGGATACACAGTATGGCATCGATCTTCCTGCTGCCAGGTACACTCGGATCGATACCATTGATGATTTGAGCTTCCACCCTTCCGCTAGAGATCGATGTGCAGTACCTACTATGGCTCATCCGCTGGGAGAGCCTTCTGCGAGAGCTTCGTCCTCCTCTGCGCCAGCGCCTGCCCCAGTCGACGATGTAGGACCTTTTCCCGAGCCTACGATGCCTTACGGTGCATATTCTGATGCCGAGTGGAGAGAGAGATCCGATAGCATGTTTCGAGTTGTTTGGAACTTCATGCGCAGCTGCAGGAGGCCACCACAAGTCCATCAGCCCGTACACGTTTCTCGACGCAGACATCGATCCCCGACTCCTCCTTCCCCGACTGATACTGATCCCGCAGCTGAGGCAGCCGATGACGATGCACGGTATGGTGGGATAGATGATGAGAGCGAGTGAGAGTGATCCCCATGTTCAGACTTTCGGTTCTGTATTCTGACTTTTTATCTTTTCTTGCACTTTTGTTTTTCGTTTATTTTTAGGATTTGCTATGTTTGGATGGTTATGCTTGATCAGACATATTTGTTATTTCGATTTTACTCCGTTTCTAGTGTTTTCAGCTTGCAGGATTGAAAATTGACATAAACCGACGAACTAACCTGCTAACTTGCTGACTGATCCGATATGCGCATTGCAACGATCGTTGCTGCTTTGAGCAACGATCGACACTCAACGAAAAATCGCCAAACAACGATCGATGCACTTAGTGCAACGATCGATGCATGAGCGACAGAGGTAAAAACCCGACAGAACTAAAACATCCATTAATAATCTTTCTTTCTTTTTACCAATCCTTCGCTTGACACTACTGGGGACAGTGTGTTTTAAGTGTGGGGGAGGTGCTACTGACGTTTATCTTTCTGTTTTCTTATGAGTCAGTCCGTTTTTCAAAATTTTTTGTTTTATTGAGTCAAAATTGTTTAAGTAAGAAACTATGATTTTCGGAGGAGATTTACAAGACTTGCAGGAACTTAAGTAACCATTGGGATAAAGTTGCAGGATCTATCTCTGACTATTAGAAAACCCAGACACAGATCAACCTACTGGGAACACCCACATCACTTCAGGTATCAGAGGATCCTTTTACTGACTTCACCCCTAATACTGACTTAGATTTTCTCACCTAAGGGCTTGGTATACTTTATGTCGGATTCCCTGTTAGTTCTGACACAGCCTGTAAACCTGTCCTATTTAGTTCCCTTCTCCCCTTCTATAAAGTAAAAAAAAAAATAATAAACTGAGGATGAGTTAGTAACTCCGAAGTGGTCATGAGAATGGTAGCAAACACTATTTTCTCTCATGTGATCCATGGAATGTGTCCAAAGTACACCCCATAACGGGAAGAACACTGATAAAAAAAATAAAATGATACCCAGTGGGGAAAAATCAGTTGTTAAAGAAGGGAAAGAGAAGAAAGGGACTAGAGAAAGATAGTATGGTGGTCTAGAGCTGATTAGGTAAGAATCCATGTGCCTTTAGATCGATACCCCTTAGGTGAGACCGCACTTAAATACTTGCAGAAGTCAGTAGGGAGAATTTGAATGCTTGAATGTGATTGTGGAGTTTACCTAGGACAGTTGCTAAGTGTGGGGGAAGTACATGTTGGTCTTGATATCCTGTGATTGATTCTTTCAGTGGTTTACTAAGGGGAATCTGAGTATTGTAGCTTCTAAGATGAAATGAGTTTCTGAAGAGTTTTCAAACCTCTTCACCATGTTTTAGTTCTATGTTTTGCTTGAGGGCAAGCAAAGGCTAAGTGTGGGGGAGTTGATATATCATGGTTTTTACCCATTTTAGACCATGATATAGATGTGTTTTAGTGTCTTTTGTGTTATTTTAGAGTCTTTTACAGGTATAATCAGGTTGGGAGCTAAATTGGAGATTATGGAGCATTTTGGAGATTTTTGGAGTGATTGGCCGAGAGATAGAGTTCACTGTCCGAGACAGAGAAAGGTGTCGATCGTTGCACTCTAGCAACGATCGTTGCACCAGCGAGATGGGCCAAACGACGGTTTAATAAAGAATGAAGAAATTGCAGTTTTGCCCTGAAGTTTCTGATATTTACAAAGAAGCCCCAATTCGTGTTTTAGGTTATAAATAGAGTTTTTAAGCCATTGTTTAGGCAACACGCTTTTCTTAAGTTTTATTTTATTTCAGAGAGCCTTAGGGGCTGATTTTGCTCTCGAAAGAGAGAGGATTTCGAACCCCTGTTGATTATTCTGTTTTATGATATTTGATTTTCTATTCAAGATGTTTTCTGTTTCGATGATTATGTCTGAGTAGATTACCTGTTAGGTTCAAGGATTCTCATTAGGGATTTCAGAGAATTATAGTTTAAATCAATCTGTAGAGATTTATATCTGCTAGTTCTTTATCTAGGTTGTTCTTAATGCTAAATCTGAAGTAGCTAATCAGAGTTATGATGTTAGGTTGATTAATTCAGCGGAAGTTGGTTATTTTAACTGGAAAGAACTTAGATAAGCAATTAAACTATTCGCAAACGGAAGTTTGGTCTAGGTTAATTGTGAACATATCAAACCTGGAATTAATGCTAGTTTAATCTGTTAGTTCTCGCAAACGGAAGTTTGGTTTGCTGCACTTAGACTTAGAGAATTATCGCAAAGGAATTTGGTTAATTCTATATCAGTGTTTGAGTTCTAGAACAGTTATTGATTAGATCTAGATAGATTGATTGCTTGCGTTCCTGATTTCCTGAGAACTCCTGAAACCTAACGCTTTGCCCTCTTGCTTACAAACTCACTTGATTCGTTTTAATATTTCGTTTACTGCTTTCACATCTGCTTCGCTTAATTTAATCCGAATTACTAATAATCTATTGTGTGACTGAGAGTCCTCGTGGGATTCGATACCTTATATACTACGATTGCATTAACTGTGCACTTGCAGTAGAATAGGGAAAACTATACACCTATCAGTTAGTTGTGTTGTTGATTACATATAACATGTTAGATACTTGTGTAGTGGACTATTGATAAAAATATAGTCATTGAAACGTAGATGACTGTTATATTATAAAATCGATTCTTAGAAAAACTTAAATATTTAAGTTTCCTAGACAACTATTTCTACAACATTTGGAGACTCATGTTTACAATGTGATTTAAACATAAATGTGACATTTTGAAAAAAGAGAAAATTAAAAATATATTATTGTGGGTCATGTTTCTGCAATTTGTAGAGAAGAGAGAAAGGTAGAAATAGTATTATGAGAATAAGATAAAGGTTCATTGGTATTTTTAAGAAAGCATTTTTTTGTTTCTTAATTTGTGTTCCCAAGATATCTAGTTTAGCCAATTTCTCCCAAAATAATAATAAGACGCGATCATATAAAAATTGTGAAATAAGGTGGGGTTATTAAAAATCCGTGTAATAAGGTGGGAATATGTTAAAAATATTTTTAGAAGACTTTAATGAAGTATTCTAAATTAGTAAAAGACTTTTCGAGAAGTTTCTATACCTTAAATGAAACTCTAAATTGATTAGGTACAACTTAGACTATAAAATTATGAAGTAAAACTGATAAAATACATCAAAATCTTTAAATATAGTTTAAATATTAACATTTTAAGAAAAATACTTAAAACTCAAATTAAACCCCAAAGATATATGTAAATGTTTATAGAAATTTTATTTTTGTGGTTTACCCTCTTGTGAACTCATATAGTTTAATTTGTTTTAAAATTTAGGAAACTTAATTTTATAAATTTCATATTTTCTATATTTAATATTTGTATTAAATATATCTTTTTAAAATTATTTATTTTCTATAATTTTAAAATTTAAATTTAGGATTTTATTATGTATAAGACTTTCCGAGAAGTCTATATACCATGAAACCTTAAATTGACTAATCATTACTTAAATTACAAAATTATGAAGTAAAAATAATAAAATACACCAAAACCATTTAATATAATAGAAATATAACAAGTATATGAAAATTTAACATTTCAAGAAAAGTACATAAAACCCAAACCAGATCCAAAAGATATATGTAAATATTTCACAGAAACATTTTTTTTTTTTACAACAAAATTGCAAAAAGAACCTAACTATCTGAATCCCATGTTGGTGGCTCCGGCCCAACATGAAAGCTCCATGACTGTCTTAGACGTGCACGTCATGCTAGCCCATCTGCTGTCATATTATTTGCTCAAGATATGGGCTTGATCTTGAATGTTGAGAAGAATCTCTTCCTTTGATCAAACTCTTCAATGTATTTTATGAAGGCAGGCTATTCAACTGGTTCCGACACAATCTTAACCACGTCTGAACAGTCAGTGGCAAATGTGATATGAGGTTGCTGGAGTGACTTCATACAATCCATAGCCCAGATTAGTGCTTCAAATTCCGCATGAAGTGGTGTCTGACTTTGTCTGACGTTCCTTGCTCCCATCATAATATTTACTCCACCTTCATTACAACTATACCACCCTTGTCCTATAGTCATTTCCCCCTCTTTCCATGAGGCATCTACAAAACACAAATGCCCAGGGTATACCAATTCATTTCCAGTTTGTCGTAAACCAATATGCTCGGTTTCAAATTTCTTGACAGCAAGCATATGTGCCTCTTCCCATAAGTTTGATTCCGTTTCTGCCAGTTTGACCGTGTCCGTGGGACTTTTATCAATTTGGCTATATACCATATCATTCCTGCTCTTCCAAATGTACCATAGAATCCATGGATAGCTTTCTTTGTGTTGATCCGTTGGGATCCTCCAAAAGAGATAATCCATATTGGTAAATAACGATTCCGAAGGGAATATGTTCGGGTTTGTTGGAACTTGTGATAAATCCCAAACTTGTCTAGCAGGTGGACACTGGAAGAGAACATGATTTATTGTCTCATCCATTCCACAACGAACACATCGTATATCACACTTGATGCCTCTTGTGTTGAGATTCCTTGTTACCGATAAGCAACCTGTAAGTGTTTGCCAGATAAAGTGCCTTATTTTAGGGGGGCATTTTACCTTCCAAGAGAACGCTTGTAGAGGTTTAATGTTTGGTCCCCACACCTTAGGTCGCTCGCCAAGATCCGGTATGTCTCTCCCTGTTGCATAACCTGACTTAACCGTGTATTTCCCAGATTTTGTGTAATGTCATCCCACCGAGTCTGGTCGATTAAAACGGCTGAATGGGGTACTTTGAATTATCATTGCATCCTCAGGATCAACCAATCTCTCGATTAACTCTGTGTTCCAGACCTGATTTTGGTGGTCGATCAGTTGATCCACCGTAAGTAGCACACTTGAAGTGTTGGGTTTTTGTTTTGCTGGTCTCGGGCGGTAGGATGGAATCCAGGGGTCATTCCAAATTGAAATGGTTGCTCCTGTTCCCACCCTATTGATAAGTCCTTTATTTACCAGAGATCTAGCTGAAATAATACTCTTCCATCCAAACGATGGTGAATATGTTCTTATCGGATCTAAAGGATCCGTATTCCGGAAATATCTTCCTTTGAAAACCTTTACGAATAATGTTCCTGGTTTTTCCATAAGTCTCCATAGTTGTTTTGCCAAGAATGTTGTATTTGTGTCCCTGAATGCCCGGAAGCCAATGCCACCTTCTTTCTTATCTTTACATAGTTTGTCCCATGCCAACCAATGCATTCCCGAGTTTGTGCCTCCAGAACTCCACCAGAAGCGGGAAACCACACTTGTTAATTTCGATGTGACTGCTTTTGGTAACCGGAAACATGACATCACATGATTAGGCATTGCCGTAGCTATTGCTTTGATCATAACTTCCTTTCCCCCTCTGGATAATAATTTAGTTGTCCACCCATTTACTCTCCCAGATAGTCTATCTTGTAAGTAGCCGGAAATCTGTGTTTTTGATCCACTCAAACATTCAGGAATCCCTAGATACATCCCCATACCCCCCACCGTACTGATTCCCAATATCGTCTTCATCTCCTCCTTGACGGATTCTGCTACTTTGTGTCCATATTGAATGGATGATTTCGTGAAATTTATTTGTTGGCCCGAAACTTTCTCATAATTTTTAAGGATCCTTAAAATTGTCTCGCATTCCTCCTTTGTAGCTTTGCAGAAGAATAAGCTATCATCAGCAAATAAAAGATGTGATATCGATGGGCATTTCCTAGCCACTTTTAACCCTGTTAACTGCTTATCCCGTTCCGCCTTTTTGATATTTGATATCAGTGCTTCTGTGCACATGATAAACAAATATGGTGATAGAGGATCACCCTGTCTTAGTCCCCTCTTTGGGATTATGGAACCATATGGTTGAACATTTATAAGTACCTTGTATATGACCGAAGAAATACACTTCATAATTCTGTCGATCCATGTTGTCGCAAATCCCATTTTTCCAAGAAGGACCTCAATAAACGACCATTCAATCCGGTCGTACGCTTTACTCATGTCCGTTTTAATTGCCATAGATTTACCTTGACATGATTTATTTGTCCTTAATCCATGAAACATCTCTTGCGCTATAAGTATGTTATCCGAAATTAGTCTTCCTGCAACAAATGCTGATTGCGTCTCCGAGATCAGACATGGCATAAACCCCTTCAACCGTTGGCATAAAACCTTGGAAATGATTTTATATCCCACGATACAAAGACTTATTGGCCTTAGTTCTGTCATTCTTGTTGGCCTTTCCGTTTTGGGTATCAAACAAATGTTTGTAGTATTTATCCGTGGGTCCAGAATCCCTTCCTGTATAAACATGTTTACCCATCGAGTGATTTCCTTCTTCACAATCGGCCATGACTGCTGGAAGAACAGTGCCGTCATCCCATTCGGTCGCGGTGCCTTCTCTGGGTGCATCATGAATAATGCTCTCCTTACTTCCTCCTCTGTGGCCATAGCCATCAATTTCTCATTCATACTTGAGTTTATTGATACAGGAATCTCCTGTAAGAATTCCTCAAAGTCCTCCGGGTTGGTCGAAGTAAATAAATCCTCAAAATAATCAACCGCTATTTGTTCTATTTAATTCTCCTTTGTTACCCAATCCCCATTAGAATTGTGGAGTCCCACTATTCTGTTGCGTGCTCGTCTTTGTTTTGTTAGCGCGAAGAAGAATTTTGTAAACCGATCCCCATCTGTGTGCCATAGATTTCGACTTGTTTGTTGCCAAAAGAATTCTTCGTCTCTATACGCCTCTTTGAGTTTTCCTGTAATTTCCATAACCTCTGCCTGGGTCCGGGTATTATCTTTTTGGACCTCCTCGAGGGCTTGTTGTAATTCTTTAATTTTATCTTTATTATATGGCAAATTTTGTTTCCTCCATTTTGAGAGTCCATGTCGACACCTGCTTATCCTAGTAACCACATCCACCTCTGGACCTTCATCAGTACTCTCCCATCCTGCTTTTATTGTTTCCATTAGGCCATCTTTTCCCACCCAGCGTTTGTCAAATCTGAACTGTCCTCGCCTTTTTGTATTTTTTTCCTCTATGTTTGCCACTATCGGCCGATGATCTGAACCTATCATTCCCAAATATTCCACATAGGAACAAGGATATATTGTGTGCCAATCTTCATTAGCTAATGCTCTATCCAACTTACACCTTACAAGTTGCTTTCCTCTCCGGCCTCGCCAAGAGAGTGAGTCTCTAATTGTTGGGAATTCTATTAAACCACAATCTGTGATCATATTATTAAAAGATATGAACGTTGATGCCTGACGTACTGTTCCTCCCTCTTTTTCATGATTTCCTGTAATTTCTTTAAGATCCCCTATAATGAACCATGGTGTTGTCCTGTTTAAACCAAATCGTGTTAATCTTTCCCAAACCTGATCTCTTAGTTTTTGTACCGGCTCACCATAAACAAAAGAAATGGATACTTTGTTTCCTTGTATCTCCGCATCAACGTCAATAATTCTGTTGCTCGAGAAAATGATATCCACATTAAACTCATTATTATAATATAATGCCAGCCCTCCACTGGCACCTCTTGGTTCTACCGTGAAGAACTTATCATATCCGAAATGTCCCATGAATTTTTGTGTGAATCCGTATTCTTGTTTGGTCTCGGAAAGAAAAAGGAAATCCGGTTTATGCTTGTGCCAAATCTCCCGTAAATAACTGATAGTCCATTTGCTTCACATACCTTGACAATTCCAACTCAAAATCCTCATATTAAAACTTGTTTATGAATATGCGCCATGCGGCTCCGCACTAGGAATGTGTGAGCTTTCTATACGAGAAAAGACGCCAGCAGTGATTTCTGCTATATTCCCAAACTTTTATTTGAAATCTCCAAAGGTTTTGTCCGCGACCCTTAATTAGTCCATAAACCAGAAGCCTCCCCATCATGCCTTCAGATAATGTCAGCTGAACCATGTTAAACCTCTGATTTTTCTCTCCAAAAGTTTGAGCTAACAAATGGGTTTCTCCATCTTCACCTTCACGTTCCATAACCAAAAAGAAGCATACAAATTGTTGTTTACTGTGTCTTCTTTGTTCCATCCATATATGTTTCACTGATCTTAATAACCAAACCCAGGATCTCTTGAAACCATTGCTCCCCACACTTTCATCTCTATCAAAGAGGAGCATAATGTTATACGAAAGGACCCATTTAATTATCAAAACATATGTCTGCTTTATGTACGATAATCGTTCCACCAAGCCTATATATATACATATTTTATAGCTGTGACCAAAAGGTATACCCAGCTTGCAAACCAATAAGGTAAACATATTTCCATCACTCCATTCCTCTAGTGCGATATACCAAATGAGACAAGAGGAAGCTACAGATCGTAACTGTAGTATCAAGTGTAAGTGTAAGCTCAGTGTTACAACACATATTTCCACCACCATAATTACTTTCCCCTCAGAAGCATACTTTAATGAATCAACAACCAAGAAGCATGGCACACCCCCAATTCCTTTACCACTCTTCACGGTATTAGAAAATTCCCACATGTAAAGTCCGGCTTTGTGCCCTTCTTTGAAGGAGAACAGAGTCTTCCCAGTGTAATCCCGTCTTGCTTTGTGTTTCGCAATCAGACCAGGGAGTTGGTGACCAATCCACCATAATTCCTTCACCCGATCACCACTTTTTAACCGTAATAATCTTAACCAAAAACCTTGCACAACGCATGCCTCCACACTTATACATCTGTGGTACCTTACTGATGAACTACCTTGGAGGAAAATACCATTCAATCCTGCACTCAGTAACAAGTTCTCCTGATGATAGTCAGTTACATAAAGAGAAGCGTGAATGAAATACTTTGACTGAATTAAATACTGGAATGAAAGCCAAACGAATAAGATATGTTTACAAAAACACATGTCCACCATTACTATAAGAACACCATCAATACAACACCAGTTCAAAGTCCCAATAACAACGAACTCAAGTTTATTTTTAATCTCCCATACGCCCAGTAAAATCATCAACACCATAAGCCCCATCAGTCTACCGTTAACAAACACACAGATCTTGTCATATACTTCAATATCAGAGCCAGTTGTGGTTTCCAAATATTCTACCAGCATTCTATTCATTAACCATATCCTCTCACCCTGAATATACTCGGGTTGAATTGCCTGGTAACCTAAACAATATTCCCCCTTAAATCTACAAACATTGCAATTCAGAATACCATAATCAGTCCAACCCCACAGCATTCCTAGATCATTCCTAGTCATCATCTTCCAACCACAAGACAACAGAGTTCGTTGCTCCCTAGAAGTTCTTCGATAATTGGGAGTACACAAAATCCAGTCTTATGAGAGTACTAATGTCCCTAGAGATCACCATCAGATACATAGTATGGAGGCAATAAAAACCTATGATCCCAGTGACTATAACCATTATCCCTTTCCAACATATAAACAACCAATTACAACACCAACCATCTATCCAGAAGGTGATACACCTTTGGATTGCGTACCTTTTAGTCAGGTACTGTAAACAGATTCCAAAAACTCCATACCATACAACCAAACTCCCCTTCATGTCCCCTTGACCTAGAATCTTCATGCCCACAATAGCTGTTTCTGACCTTGCAGTTGAATGTACCTCTATTTTCCTACAACTTAACGTCATAATCATCACACCCTTAACAAAAATATTCAGCTATTGTAATTGTTTAAATTTTAAAGACCATACAAACTTAATCCCCGAACTCCAAACGATAGTATATAAGCTTGAGCCATGCATTACCAATAAAAATAAACCATAACTCTTTTCCATAGATATAGTAGACAGAGATAGGGAACTATATCTCTGCTGCAAAGGACTCCCACAAGACTTTAAAAGGAAACTAAGCAAAAACATCAGCCAGAAATACCTGCAATCAAGTACCTCCAAAAACATTTCAACTTCTTCCTTACCATAACCAAAGCCTCCTGGCCAGTGAGTTCTCCCATCAGTATAATCATAGGCCCTTGTAACCCAAAAAACAGTACTCTTATTCATTATAAAGGAACAACAAGAAAGACACCAACACCAATGCTTCCAACAGCATGGCAACAACAAGATAGAACTGGAAATAAAAGACAAATCAACCACTAAATTTATTGACTCCATAGTTGGGACTGTTTTTAAAAAAAACTTATGAACCTTCACTCCGGAGGGTCTGTGGCTTTGCCCTTTCCACCATTGGGCAGAGAAGGGTGTTGGGATTATGTCCTGAAATCACATTGTACTCACTCTAGAGATAATTGTATTGTCGAGATCGGACAATTCATGTGATACTGGGTAGTCATAATGTTTTGCTAGAAACCGCTTATGACAAATGAGTTGTAACTCATTTCCAGTATCGTGTGAACCTACAGGGTCACACACCTAAGCAAGTTGGACACAGTTCGTATGGGATAGATCATTGTCATATGGTCTAGTCGATGTGTATTGGATACACATCGAATATGAGTTTTAACAAGACGTGTGTCGATCGACACCACCAAGTGTGTCGGTCGACACAAGGCCGAAACCAAGAATGATGTTTCGGTTTATGTCAAGGTCGACATATATAAGTGATCTTATGTAATTTCGACCTGGGAGATTAGATGAGCCGCCCCAGAGAGTTTTCTTGACAGAAAACAGAGACTCTTCCTCAAGAAACTCAGTTCCCAGGAGATCCGAGCCCCGGTACTAGCATCCCGGCGGATTCCAGCTTGTGTGTGTGTGGACTGAAGTAGAGGCGCTCCATAGATCTCGTGTATTACTTGAATCTTCCGCTGCTAATCTCCAGGTAAACAGAGATCAGATCCTTGATTCAATTAACTAGACCCTAGATCCTAGGCTATCTGGAACCTGACAGCAATTCTGAATATGGTAGAATTGGCTCGTAGTTCCATCAAAGGGTCCTTGCCCTCATTCTTCTTCTGCACCTTACTTGTCTCGGCCTCCGACTTTTGAGTTGGCTTCTTCCTTGGTGAGGTCAGGGCTAAAGCCAACCTCTTCTTCGCCAGACTTCCCATTAGTAATGGAGCTACCGGAGGCTTCTTCTTACCTCCAGTCACTCGCTGTGTCCCTATCTTCTTAGTGTCGGTCGACACAGACCTAGCGAATGGTTAGTGTCGGTCGACACAGACCTAGCGAATGGTTAATCGGTTCAATTGGATTGAACCGGTTATCATGCTTGGTTAAGTCCGAATAGATCGGTTTAAATTGGAAGAATTGGTTCAATTGGATTGAACTGATTATCTCAATTAGCATGAACCGATTGATCAGAATCAGTTTGATTGGATAATACGATTCAATTGAATTGGACCGGTTATCGCAATCAGTTAAAACTGGTTAAAATGGTTTAAATTGGACGAATTGGTTCAATTGGATTGAACTAATTATCCCAATTAATATAAACTGATTGGTTAAGATCAGTTTGATCTGATACGTCGGTTCAATTGGATTGGACCGGTTATCAAAACTGTCTTCGGTTTAGGTCCATGTCGACCGTCACACATGGGTTGTGTCGATCGACATGACCGGTTCAATGAACCAGGTTAATTGGATTAACCGGTTATTGAAATCCGGTTTTTGTTTGGTAGTGTCGATCGACAGACATAGTCTGCGTCGATCGACACAGTACTCGAAATTTTGGGCATTGAACCTTGAATTTGCAGAAACCAAACTAGACTTGAACCTTGATCAAAGCTTAGCTTCAATATGGTCAACTGTCAAGACTCATTTCGTTGTGTGATGGTCTAGCCAAGAGCTTGGTGTCCACAATTAGGTGAGTAAGGCAGGTAGTTATGATTGATGGATTTGCAGTGCTAAACATCAACAATTACATGACCCAAGAGATTGATTTGCTAAACTTTTGGGTTTAGTTTCCTCAACTAAATATCAAGTAACCTTGATGTCTTTCCCAATCTTGTCTACTGTCAAGACTCGGTTCATTGTTGGATAGTCTTGGACTCCTTGGTATCCACAGTGACAAGAGCTAGGCAGGTGTTCATTGATAGACTCGCAGTGCGACTGTCAATGATCACAAGACAGAAGAGATTGTTTTACTTGACTGGGCTATCAGAAGTTTTGGGCCCAGAGACATCAGAGTGGATTAGACATAGTTTGTCTCATCCACAACCAAGAGTTGTACTGGGTACAATTAGCAATGATTTGCTTACCTAGATAACTAAAGTTTGGGTTATGGCGAGTCGCCCACTCAGATTTTAGTGAAGCATGGATCTTGGATCATTATATTCATAGAGGAAACATTGTTTGAATATAATGCGAGTTCTCTTATTAGATAAGATTTCTCATTATATACATAACTAAATCTTTGTTTTTCTTGGATTTCAGCTTATGTCTATGACTACTTTCTCGTTGCGATCCGTCCTTGAGAAGGACAGGTTAAATGGATCCAACTTCCTGGATTGGTATCGGAATCTGAGATTCATTCTCAAGCAGGAGAGCAAGGACTATGTCCTTGAAAAGGCTCTTCCAGAAAGGCTTGGGACCAATCGCTCGCATGCAGCATATAATGCTTGGAATAAGCATTATATTGATGTGGTAGATGTGTGTGATCTGATGTTGGCTACCATGAACTCGGACTTGAAGATTCAATACGAGAACATGGAGTCACCAATAGAGATGATCACCAGCCTGAAACTAAAGTTTCAGGATCTGGCACGAGTTGAGAGATTCCAGATGGTGAAGTCTCTAACTGAGTGCAAGCTACCAGAGGATGCTCCAGTAAGTCCTCATGTCATTAAACTGATGGGTTACATTGATAACCTGGGGAGACTGGAATGTCCCGTCAGCTTAGAGTTGGCCACTGACATCATTCTGCAGTCACTGCCGTCGAGTTATGATAAGTTTATCAAAAGCTATATCAAGAATAACTTGACGAAGACGTTGACTGAGCTGCATGACATGCTCAAAACAGCAGAGCATGACATCATAAAGGGTAAAAGATTTGAGAAATCTTGTGTTGGCAAGGGTAGAGGCAGGGCCGTCCAGATTTGGAATCAGGATAAGCCTGTGTCATCTTATAAGCCCAAGTCAGGCCCGTCTGGTGTTAAAAAATGCTTCTACTGCGATGAGTCAGGGCATTGGAAGAGAGATTGCATTAAATTCTTGGAGATTCACAAGAGATGAAGGAGATGTATGGTACTTCTTCTTCAGGTATTGTGTTATTAATTCAAGTTCTACGTAAGTATTGAATACTAGTTGTGGTACTGATATTTTTGAAATATGCAGAACCTAAACGACAGTAGAACGTTGAAGAAAGGGCAAGTGGAACTGCGTGTCTGGTATGAAGCAATGGTTGTTGCATGAGCCGTAGAGATTCTCAACTTGTAGGAGCCTTTCATACTTGGTTTTAGAAATTAAGTAATTGCTACTATGTATCTGCCTTGTGCAGAAATGTCTTTCATTTTCTTGAAAAGAATATGGATGTTTTTCATTTTGATAAAAGACAAGTTTTGTTCTTTAGATCTCAATGAAATATCATATGGTAGCACCCCGTTTGGAATGGGTTTTATATCTTAAACCAACGTAAGTTTGAATATAACATAAATACCAAACACTTGAGTCTGATGACTTGAAGTCGATTTTCCTTAGCCTAATCATTTAACCACACAAAGTGAAGCGGATTCAGAAGATTCATAGTTTTGGACTCATTTGATTATTAATCATTTGAGATATGAATTCTGCTCACTGAGCCAAATGACTAAGGCCCTTTTAGCAGAGCTAAAGGAAACGGGCCAGAGGCTTATTGGGCCTTACACATACTGATATATGCGGCCCGATGAGCATTAGTGCAAAAGGAAATCGTCTGTACTTCATTACCTTATTGATGACATCAATAAGTATGGATGTGTTCATTTGATGAGACACGAGTAGGAACCCCTTGAGGAGTTCCAAGATGAAGTGTAGAACCGATTTGACAGAAGTATTAAGATCCTCGATTGAATCACGGAGGAAAATACTTGAGTCAAGAATTGGGTGATCATCTAACAGAATGAATCGGATTTTATTAGATATGCTCCGATTAATGATGAATCACTAGAATCTTCCATAATCATTTAAGAATACGTTCAAAAATGTCTATGTTTACGCTAAATAAGTTTCTATCAGAATCAGTGAAAAACACCACATTGGATGTGGACTGGGTGATTTCCAAATTTGTTTTTCTGATTAATTGGGATTGCAAGGTTTGTGTAAGACAGTAGTCAACAAACAAACTTGAACCCATATCTGATAAGTTCTACCTCGCTGGTTGTCCTAAGGAAACCAAGGCTTGCTACTTTTGCAACCAATCCGAGGACAAAGTATTGTTGTTCGAAACTGTGTCTTTTGAGAAAGATCGTACTTTCAAAAAGAACAGTGGGAGTAAAAGTACACATCGAAGAAATTCGATAAACACAGGAGGCTGCTCAAACTGTTGAGGGAAAGCAGCGGTGAGATCTACAAAGTGCTGTAGGATCTGCACTTGTGGAGCCTGAAATTCGCAGATCCGAAAGGATCCGTCACTAACTCGAGAGTGATTTCTCGTAACCAATTGTCGTGATCTATTGATCATTGAAAAGTGACGAGCATGCGAAATTCAAAGAAGCGATGGTGAGCCCCAACTCCGAAAATTGGCTGGGTATGCATGTTAGCTTTACCGATCCATTTCTGGATTGAAGCAAACATCTTTGAGTTGGAATCAACATTCTGATAATGTGGTCAAAAGTTTTGACTTGATCAGAAAGAAATGAAACCATGCGTTTACAAGAAGACTAGTGGGAGCGTAATTGCAATTCTCACATTGTATGTAGACAACATACTTAATCTCATAAACGACGTTCCAATGCCAAAGTCTTATCAAGATTTGAGTCGGAAGTCAAATTTAACGATAGACATGGGAGAAGGCCGTGAAAGTTCTTGGAATAAGGATCCATTGGAATGGATCAGAAAGGTTAATTGGATCGTGTCAAAATCCTTATATTAAAAAGGTATTGGACAGTTCAATTGTGCTTGATTCCAAGAATGGCTTCATACCAAGTGTCTTATGGTGACAATATTAGCAAGAAGAAGTGTTATTGAACACTGTCTGAACTAGTATTAATGAGTGTGATTGCTTATGCTGATGCAATAGAATCCATCATGAATGCCATATTTGCGCTCGTCTCGATGCAGCCTACGCATAAAGCATGACGAGAAAATGCCAAAAATGTTCCGGTAACAGTCACTGAACAGTTACCAGAAATATCCCAAGTGTTTGAAGAACTCTAAGGATAGTTTCGTGGTGAACTGAGGAAGTGACGAACCAGTTGAAAGTAGTTAGAGGGACAAAGATGATTCCTGGTTCCCACCCGGTTATGTCTCTTTGTCTGAATAGCGGTGCCATCTGTTGGAAAGGCTCCAAGCAGTGGACCGTAGAATAGTGATTTTATCTGAATGGCGGTGTGGTTTGTTGGAATTGTTTCAAGCAATGACACCGCAATCTCTCCCACAACCTAAGCACGAAATTTATTTTGTTGCTGTAGGTATAAGATATCTGAAGAGATGATCTTGATTCTAGTGGGAGTTATTTTAGTTATGTTGTAATCTTTACATAGACATACTATAGTAGTGTTTATGTAAGTCAAACTGACATCGGTATTATTTAATTATTGGATAATTAAGTAATAGTCCCAAAGTACTTTATGGTCATCATATAGGTCATCAAGTTGAGGACTTGATCATAAAACCCTATAAGTAAAAGATGACATAAATTATTATTGTCCCTAGTCGAGACTAGTATGTGAGGTGACTGCTGGACTAAGTTTCATGGAGTCAATGATATGATTATCACAGTCAGTCACATAGATATATGTTGGTGAACATATGATCGGACATGACCCGCTTAATGAGAACTCCACAGGATAGTTGTATCAGTGTCATGGGAGGTTCTCATTACGACTATAGAGTATAGTCCTTAGACCTGAGTTCATCATGCTTTCTAGCATATGAATTGGTTCGTTTTGACCTTGTTAAACGTCGTTCCGTAACTGGCGGCTATAACGGCATTGCTTAGGCGTATCATGAAGTATGTGTAGAAACAGGGATGGAACAAGATGGGATTTGTCCCTCCTAGAACAGGAGATAAATATCTCATGGCCCATCGAAGATTTGATACTGAGAAAATGCATGGCCGTGCTCAAACGAGGTGATTGTCAGTCGTTTGTTTTATCAGTATAGATCAGGATTTCGATGAACATGATGTTGGCTATAATAAGGATGACACAGTCTCTTGCCTTATGCCATATCGAGATATAGTGACGAAGGGATTGTAGGAATAGGTGATTCCAGTACAAGTGGGAGATTGTTGGGATTATGTCCTGAAATCACATTGTACTCACTCTAGAGATAGTTGTATTGTCGAGATCGGACAATTCATGTGATACTGGGTAGTCATAATGTTTTGCTAGAAACCGCTTATGACAAATGAGTTGTAACTCATTTCCAGTATCGTGTGAACCTACAGGGTCACACACCTAAGCAAGTTGGACACAGTTCGTATGGGATAGATCATTGGCATATGGTCTGGTCGATGTGTATTGGATACACATCGAATATGAGTTTTAACAAGACGTGTGTCGATCGACACCACCAAGTGTGTCGGTCGACACAAGGCCGAAACCAAGAATGATGTTTCGGTTTATGTCAAGGTCGACATATATAAGTGATCTTATGTAATTTCGACCTGGGAGATTAGATGAGCCGCCCCAGAGAGTTTTCTTGACAGAAAACAGAGACTCTTCCTCAAGAAACTCAGTTCCCAGGAGATCCGAGCCCCGGTACTAGCATCCCGGCGGATTCCAGCTTGTGTGTGTGTGGACTGAAGTAGAGGCGCAGCATCTGAGGCGCTCCATAGATCTCGTGTATTACTTGAATCTTCCGCTGCTAATCTCCAGGTAAACAGAGATCAGATCCTTGATTCAATTAACTAGACCCTAGATCCTAGGCTATCTGGAACCTGACAGCAATTCTGAATATGGTAGAATTGGCTCGTAGTTCCATCAAAGGGTCCTTGCCCTCATTCTTCTTCTGCACCTTACTTGTCTCGGCCTCCGACTTTTGAGTTGGCTTCTTCCTTGGTGAGGTCAGGGCTAAAGCCAACCTCTTCTTCGCCAGACTTCCCATTAGTAATGGAGCTACCGGAGGCTTCTTCTTACCTCCAGTCACTCGCTGTGTCCCTATCTTCTTACCTTCAGTCTTGACCAAACCTACATTCCCCTCAGCCTCCTCCTTTTATGTCTCTTCCACATTTATTGAATCAAGCTCACCTTCATTTCCCTTTGGATCATAAATCTCAGCCTTCTGCTCCTCTGCAGTAGCCTTATCCTCATTGGATAGTATCTGGTTATCTTCCTCCTCCTCCATTAAATCACCTAGGCAGTCATCATTTTCCAAATCTTCCACCATTTCCAAGTCCCCATCATTTGCATTTACTTGAGAATCTTGTTCCTCCGTACCCATCAAATTCTCTTTGGCCTTGATCTCCATTCCATTAGGTTCCTGTACCTCTGATGCCTTCTCCGCAAACTCCAATTTCTTCCTAACCAGCTTTGTTGGAAGTTCCATCTTCCCTTCTCCCTTGTTAAATGCCTTTACCACAGCCACCTCAGACAAAGCTTTAGTTGGTGAATTTCCTGCCCGGAAAGCTTCAATCAACACTCGCTCCTGATCAGATATAACACCCACCTTATCGTCCACCATCACAGATCTTTCTGGTTCTCCTTTCTTCTTATGCTCTCCTGGCGAAACCACTTTTTATCTCCTTGAGTGGGATGATGAGCCTTCCCCTGCTCTCCTACTGTACCGCGAGAGACCATAGCGTGTGTCTCTCCTGTACAAACCCTTTTCACAATCTTTATCCTCTGCATCCTTTTTCTTGCCCTTATACTGTACTTGATCCTCATGAGATCTTCCAGTCTCTTTCCTTCTCTCTCTGTTCTCCTCTTTGCCACCAAGAATTACAGCCCCTCTGTAACTTAGAGAAGCCGGTGCATCTGACGGACCTTTTGGTTCCCGATCTATTCCCCTTCGAGAAACCTCTTCCATTGACCTAGTTTCCTCAAATTGTGGGTAGTGGTCCTGATCGTGACACAGACTGTAGCATGTTCTATAGAACCCATGGAGCTTCTCGTACCTGAGTTGGACCACGGTCTCCTCCCCTGTTTTGAATTCCACAATCGTTTCGAAAATCAGTGGCTTGAAGCCATCCATAGTGACTCTCACTCTTCCATTATTAAGATCGACCACATCCGTCTTGCCGATGCCATCACCGATACTTGTGAAAGTCTGGTCTGCCCACCAATGAAGGGGAATTCCCATCACCTTAACCCAGAATGTGATCGCCGATGGGTAAGAGGCCTCGATTATTGGTTCCCACCTCACCAGAGAGACCATCCAGTGGTCAAAATGGAATGGCGCCATGCTCAGCACCTCAATGATATCTTCCTCCAGGTCAAAATCCAACTGAAACCGACCAAGACCTAAATCCGCACCAGCTATCCTCTCCTCCATCTTCCAGATTCTTGGGAGCATGTGGATCAATGACTTCGTGTCCTGATGCTTCGGGTTCATGCATCTGCCAATGAGAGTCTTGCCATAAGCACCAATTAGCTCAGTGTTGTCAAAGGGAGTTACTGAGATCTTCAAATTCTGGGAGACAACCGCAACATTCTTCCCAGAGCTTTTGGATAGAGCAACACGACTCTGAGACATAACTTGGGACCTTTTAGCTTTTTGATTGCTGTAAATAATGATTTTGATGATGAGAACTGTCGAATCCCTACAGTCTCTTTTATACTCCGAGACCTCAAGATGAAAAGAGGCATTCCTAAACAACCGCAATCTTCTTGATTGAATTCCAATCACGAGGAGATTTGCACAGCAAATTACGTCAATCTGTGCGTAAAGTCTCTGTGAGTAAAGTTTCGCTTTCCGAATGTTTTGATTATGGAAATGAGCTTGATTCCCGAAATAATCACCTTCCTTATTCTTGATCACCCAAAATACGAATTTCCAGTATCTAACTTTAAGAGTAATCATCTCCTTCCCAAAATCGAACGATCGAATCAACGGTAATAATTCTCTTGAGCGAGAATCCATTCTCAACCAAAAATCGGATATGGAAACCATAATTGCGACCCAATAATCCCTATCATCAGAGATCCTGCAACCCCAAATACGATCCAAAAAGCTGTACCTTAATTTCTTCTGATCTCGAATTGAAATTCGCCATCTTCTATGCCGGAACAAATAATCTTCCCGATTTAAGTCTTCAGATCTCCTCCGATCTCGCGTTGATATTGTTTCTCGGCTTTGATTTTTCTCCCTTAAATCCGTTCTCAAATGATGATCTTGACAAGAATAACCGAATCCATAAGCCAAAAGTAGAACCCAACCTCTATCGCAACCATAAAACGCCCAAATCCAAATCCCTTTCCACCATGAACACATAACCCTAAATCGCCTCGCTCATCGCCGTTCGCTTCCGTTACTTTTTAAATTTTTTCGTTATATTGTTTTGATTCTTTTCACAGAAACATTGTGTTTACACCCCATCTTGACTCATATGATTTAGTTTGTTTCAATTTTATGAAATTAAATTTTATAAACTCTATAGATTTCTATATTAATTTATGTATTAAAAATATTTAAGAAAAAATATTCTCTAATTTTCTATTTTAAATTTAAGATTTTATTTTGTAGAAGACTTTTCGAGAAGTTTTAGGGTATATAACATAATTTAACGTACATGTTTTAATTTGATTAGTTATTATGATATAGTTTCACTATAACAAAACAACGTTTTTCGACTGCAACTTGCGACTATACTTGTAGTTGTATCATTTTGCAACTACATAGAGATACAATTGTGACTACTTTGTGACTACAGATACACGACCAAAATAGTTTGTCGCCAATTTAGTCGCTGATTTACGACTTATTAACGACTATTGTCGAGACCGGAATCATTTACTTGCGACTATACTTGTAGTTGTATCATTTTGCGACTATTTAGAGACACAATTGCGACTACTTTGTGACTACATATATATGGTCTTCTATTAGTCACTAATATATGACCAAAAATGGTTTGTCGCCAATTTAGTCACTGATTTATGACTGATTAGCGACAATTGTGGAGACCGGAAACATTAGTCGCAACTTAGTTTGTAATTTTGCGACTATGATGCATCTGTTGTGAAGGGTCGTATAAAAGTCGTAAATTAGTCACTATGTGGGCGACTAATTTGCTACTCCATTTACAGTAGAAACAAAGTTGTTAATTAGTCGCTATTGTTACGACTAATATGTGACTCGTTATTCGTGTCGCAAAGTAGTCGGGTATGAGTCGTATCATATAGTATGTTTTTGATTGAGTAATAATAATATAAGATAGTTTGGTTATATTTCCTAATAATCTTAACTGATTATCAAAGTTAATATTTTCATAAACTAAATGTAAATTCAAAATCTTTAAGAAAGCAAAAACAATGTTCTTCTAACTTCTTAACTGATTATCAAAGTTAATATAATCATAAGTAAAAGAGAATGATCTATGTATGCTTTTCTTTCAAAATCTCAAATTAAGCGTAAAATTTAGTATAAGAAACCAATAGTTCATAATCCTTGTTACTGCTTAACGAAATACATTGTTTTGTTATTCAAAAGGGAACATGTTCTGATGAGAAAAAAAGCTTTGAGGCATGTTCTTCTAACTTCTAGCATGAAGAACACGAAGATCTCTATTTCAGTAGTACTTCCTGCCTGGAGTCACTTGAGTCTAGTCATCTGAATATACATCATAGAAGAGAAAAAAACAACATCAAACTTTGACTATTTTCCGGGAAAATATAATTGAATTCACTATTGCAAATTCATTTCTGACCATGGAGATGGGTCATGTAGTTTGGATGGTTATTAGCTTCAGAGTTGTATTCCTGCAACTGGAAATTAGGCAAACCCAGAAAATCTTAGCCTTCTTCAAATCGAATATTCAAAACACAAAAGGATATTTGCAATATCCTGAGAATATGCTCGATATTGAATGATTTGAATTGGCTGGTAAACTCTTTTTCCTCATTATTTCGGGTTTCTGACTTGCCATTCACCCCGCATATGTTTAATGATAGTTATTAGAAAGTCAAGAGATAAAGATTCAAGAGAGAAAACATACATTCGCTGTAAATCAACTGAATTGGTTAACGGCACGCTGAGAGTCTCCATAGGCCTTCACGTGTGTGTTACCTTTTTCTAAAGCAGGCTCCAAACCATGATTAGAACCTCTATATTCTGCAACGTTGTTTGTTGTATTGCATAATACTTCATGGAAGGAGGAGATGACAGTTCCATCTGAATCACACATAACAACTTATAAACCAGCTCTTCCATGATTTCCTTTTGAAGCTCCATCAAACTCAATGATACAATACTTCTAAAAACAGAAACATTGCAATTTAAAAAAGATGTAAACATGAATCTCAAAGTTCGAACCTATAGGATCTCTTGCTGCATAATCGGCTATTTTATACGTTAAGAATATCTATGTTTTTATTAAATGTAAACACATTGGCAAGATAAGATCAACGGAATAAAATTATTAAATAGATAAGAGAAGAATCAAAATGATGAACTATGGGAGTGAAGGGGTTCTCGCCTTTCCCTTGTCCATTTATCTTGTCGTCTCTGTTTTCTCTACGATATGAGAGCAAAAATTCCAAGGTAATTGTGGTTAGGGTATTTCGACGGCGGAAGGGAAGAGACTGTCTGAAATTGTGAGAGGTTATTATGGTTAGTATATTTTTGCCAAACTATTTATCCTTTTAAATACTATGGTCATCATTCATTATTTTTCAATTTTTCGATATCATATAATACGATTAAAAACACTAAATAAGTAAAGAAAACCATAAACAAAGTGAGGGTTATAAATACAAATTTAATTTAAATTGATTAACCGTAAGTATGTTCTAAATTTCGCAAATCCAACAAACCACACCCAACATTGTAAACATAGAGGAGGCTTAGGTACATGAAGAAAAATATCATATTAAAACAATAACACATAAGATCTAGTATATGATTATGAGGTGTTAGATCAATACCTATGGACAAAATCACAGAACTATTCAACTTTATAAGTACCTAAGTGTATCTTAGAAACTCGTTGAATAGCCTCCAACCTCACCAGCCCTAATCAAAAAGAAAATTTAATTATTTCTCAGTGTATAGTAACTGGAACAAATTTACAAAAAGGTTTGCAATTTGATCATACTACCACTGTCTTTGGTGATATTAAAGCACATGAATAACCAGAATAATATCTCATTTGAAATTTTGCCCCATGCCCTCACCAGCCTAACAACAAGATCGCCATTGACCACATAATATAATGACTTGTTTCTGTCAATATTTAGTACAAATAAGCTTTTTGACATTCTAATAATATTCTACATGAAAAAATGGAAGTTATACTTACTCAAAATCTCTAATTGTGAATTTTATTTGAAGAAGCCTCCATAAATTCGTTTCACGATCCTTTGCAGGATCCACTAGATCTCTCCTGAAGCCATCAATTCTAAGCACAACACCAATCAAATATATATATATCTAAATAATCACCAAACAAATTCATAAACAAGTCATATTAAAAACAATAAAGTCCCATAAAACTTATAACCTTAAAATAAAAATGATACTGATTGGATAAGTGCTAGTTATAGTTCCGTCTGAAACACCATATATAGGCTTCAAGTCCAAGTAGTGCTGGCCATTAGAGAATGGAATTCTCCAGAGTATACTTGAACTAATTCGACAAAAGAAAATAAACTATCTGTCAAGCGGCCAAATGTTGGCCTATCAAGGATATGAACATTATCCCATTGAACCCAGTGACCCTCAAATTCCAGCAGCCACTCAAGTATTGCAACATAATCATGCCATATTTCTCCTTTTATCATTTGGCCCTATCGTTATAAAGTGCAAGACTTAAAAAATTATACAGCGTAAGAAAAGAGCAAGACGTAAAACTTCAAATGTATCATTATACTATAAAGATAACATGTTCATCCACCAAAAGTAGTTTGATGTTTTTGCCGGTGAAGACCTCTTGAAACATCCAAGACGGAAGGACCTTCAATCTCAAACTCCATTTCGTCGTTGATTTGTTGATCTCCAAAAGGATTGGTATTGCCTTTATCCATTGGTATTTTGCAATAGGTTTTCCGTAGAGAGAAATAGATGGAAGAAGAAAGAAATTTGAGAGACTCTATGAATTTGAGAGGTTGTAGTGATTACGGTATTGACGGTTTATGTTAATTAAGGCGGAATAAATTTTTTGGGTTGTGCGGGCCATATAATATTCCCCGTTAACTTTGTTATCGATTAATATAAATATCATTAAGATTCCCCGTACACATAATGTTTATTGGTGTCACTTAGTCAAGAACTATTTTGTTACACATGTCTTATTAAAGAACTAATATTTAACACGTTCTTTCGCATTTGTCACTCATGAATTAGATGTTTAATGCTTAGAGCACATTAAATGAGAAGTTCTAATATGGGTATCTAAGGATTAAAATAATATTAAAAATTAAAAAGTAAGAAAGAAAATGAGATGAGGTTCTAAATAAGAACCTTTGGTTTCTCATATGAGAATCTTTGGTATCTAGATAAGAAACGCATTTGCTATGTATAGTCATGAGAATGTTTTAAATATTTTACAAAACTAAAATTTAATTATTTAATTAAAGTAAAATAATAATATAAATATTAAATTGTTTGAGAACTCCTAGTGAGGTTCTAACCATTGTGGGTGCTCTTATTGTTCATATAAATAAATCTTGCATTACTTAATGTTCATAAAGCTAACAATATCAACCACCAATTAGTAAACATATATTGCAAAGTTTTGACATCAGCCTTACTATGACATTAGTAAACGACGACTATGTTAACAAGATTTGACGTGAAGGAGGTTAATAAGTACACTACTTAACATATAGGGTATACATTCGTCTTTCTATACACAAGCAACCGACAATATTGAAAAATTGATTATCTAGGGAATTGCCACATACACGATAATCTAGGGAACTGCCACATACACGATAATATAGGTTATTAAAGTTAAGTAATTTTTCTTATGTCCATTAATTTATTAATTAATTGTGTGGGGGAAACTGAATGGTCGTGTATTTAAAGAAGGTTATAAAAAATAAGAAACTCATTCAATCAAATTAGGATTAATAACACTCATTCTTAAGATCTTAAAGCCACCGATTCAGAACCAATAAAAGCCAACCGCTTCGATAACTCAAACTACAACAATATGCCTATGGACAGAAAGCAATAATCCCATTCAACCTTCTAGCATTGCATGATGATGTGATCACGAAGATATATACTTGCCCGTGTTTGCGAATGGAACATGCAAGATCTTCGTCATTCGAAGATTACTTTCAAAGACTTGAAGGAAAAGACGGAAGCGCGCGAATTATTCAATTATGTTAATCTAATAGAGATAGAATACTATGTTTGGGCTCCGAGACTGGAAAAAATTCAATGAAATATGCTATGACGCATGCAACACATCAGCTATCCTCCTCAAAGGAATCTCAGATTTCTTCTTCTAAAACAAGAGAGATGAAGGATTCGCACGCATAAAGGCAGCGGAAAAATATGGATGCATCTTAAGCAAGTATATGTATGGTATCATACGCAAATACTTCAGGGAAAACAGAGATGATGAACTCTTCGGTAGATATGAATTTACTCAAAAATATAAAACACAACTGCGAAGAATACTAACTCGTCTCGACCATGGTGTGTGGGGAAGATTGCTTCCTGACTGGTTCACAGCGAAAAGTCTAAAACGATATTGATCGTGTGCGCATCTGCAATGTTCAAAAATGACCCGTGGTACTCTAGGTAGCCAAAGGAAAATGGCGTTTGTGACCAATGTTTTGGGTTATGCAGAACGCCTTCTTCCGCAAAATGATAGCAGAAAACTTCCAGCTAATTCGCTGTAATCGGTGATGTATATATGTATATTTTGCCAATATCACATTAGATGTTTGCTTGTAAACATAATTATCTAATATTTTGTTTAATAGTTCAGCGTTATTACATTCAAAAGCTAACACTTAGAACAATGAAATACTCACATAAAACACTTAATTATTAACAAGATTAACATAAATCTGGTTATTCAATATACTATTTAACACATATCAGATAGTTTGACCAAAATGGCCAACTATAAGGAGTCAACCTTAAACCCTAAACCCATACTCTAAACTCTAAATACTAAAACATAAACCCAAACATTAAACACTAAAACCTAAATACTAAACCCTAAATCCGATAACCTTAAATACTAAACCCTAAACCTTATACCCTAAACTCTAAACCCAAACATTAAACCCTAAGACCTATACCCTAACTCTAAACCCTAAAAAAAAAAAAAAAAGAAGACAAGAAGATAAGAAGAATATTAAATGTTACTTTCAACCGATATTATTAAATTTCCTTAGCATGATAAGTACATATAGACGCAAAAATAAGTTAGGTATGTAGAAAATTCAAAAAATTATAATTTAATTTTTCATACCTTCATAAAACCGGTAATAATAATACACACCAACCACTTCATCTCACTACATATGTTTGATTAAGATAATTCGAAAATGATATGTTTAGTAGATGTGTAGGATTATACATTCTCATGTTACGGTAATTAGAGAATATCCTAGGATAATCCTTTATGAGATATATCCTACGGATTCTACTTGTTGTTTATATATTTTATGTATGTTCTCCAAATGAAATAAAAAACCACAAATTTGAGGTTTTGCTCACTTCAAAAAACTAAAATTCAAATCATTCAATAAAATCTATGTTTGTTATAATCTCAAATATGATTCATTAATGCATTTCGAAATGATAAATGAGTCTTTTATATTTTATCTAAAGATTACGAAAAAATGTTGAAATAAGACATTTTCATGCGATATAAAATAATTTAAGGACTAAAAATAATAAATTATATAATTACAAGGAGTAGAATGTAAAAAAGAAAATATGAAACCTCAAATTTGAGGTTTAGTACATTAAAACCTCAAATTTAAGGTTTCACTGTTCAAAACCTCATAGGTTTTGAGGTTTCTTTGGAGTGAGCAAAAACGTTTTTGGGGACAAACATCTTGAAACATCAAATTTGAAGTTTATGAAACCTCAATATAAAGTATCTTTTGGAGATGTTAAAGAAAAGATGACACCTCAAATTTTAGGTTTGGCTCACTCCAAAGAAACCTTAAAATTTTATGAGTACAATGTTTAATTTTAGGGTTTCAAAACTGGCAAATTTATCTTAAATTTGTTTGTGGTTTAGAATTTTATAATCCGGGAAGTATATCCAACACTTTCATAATAGGTAAGTAGAAATTTATAAATGGAGACAGTAAAAAAGAAATATATGATGTGTAAGTTACGCCTACAGGTGGGTAAAATTAAAAAAAAATTGGCAAATTAATCTAGGAAACCAGGACCCAATTTTTTAGCCCAAAACATTTCAATCATCCACCTAAACCTAAGAATTTTTGACAAAGTGTCGAGAAATCATCAATTACGATAAACCTTGATTTTATTATGTTCTTCCCCTTTTCAGAAATCTCATTTGAATCATTTCGATATCTCTCTTCAAATCCTCTTCTATGCACACCCATCTCTAACTGATATATGTTATTTGAATCTCTTATTTGAGGCTCTCAATTTCATCGCTAACTTTGGCAGAAACCCTATCGACACTCTCTTAAACTCTTCTTTGAATCTCTCAATCACGAAACCCTTCGTGATATGATGCCTATAGCTACATGTACGATGTGAAGTTTGGGTGTGTGTTAAGCCATCTAGTTTTCTTCTGCTTTGCTTTTCTTTTGATACATGATTGATTCTGAATCTGATTTTTGGTTGCTTATGATTTTCACTTGTCGTTTGCTTGTGTTGGAAAAATAAATTTTGGTTCTATAGGTTCTAAATGACTACTATATTCCTCTTTAGCTTCAATATGGTCTCCACAGTTTGGATAAGTTGGTTGTTTTTTATAAGTGAGTGTTTGATGAGTTAGAGTCTGATGGTTAGGTAGTTAATCTTATAGTTAGCAAGTATTTTAGTTTGATGTCTATGTTTAACTACTCTCTATTTTTTGTTAAGTTCGAGTGTCTGATCCTTTACAAGATAGAGTTTGTATCATTTTAGACATGACCAAACCATTCATAAATTTCTTCTTAAACATTTTTTCAAGGATATATGTAAACGACAGATGAAAGACATGGTTAGCACTCCAAAGGACTGCAGAAACACAACAAAGGACTGCACCCTCGGGAGATCTCAACAGATGAATATAACTACATCTTTGCTCAGGTAAATTAACATTTTTCACAATCCATGTTTATAAAGTAATCTCATGTTCTTTATTTAATTGTTTTTTTTCTTACTGTCTTTAGTTATCACAGGCCGCTGAGAAGGATGGACGGGTAAATCCATGTGGAGTCGGAAAATTTATTAATTGGGAAGCGCAAGCAGGCTAGACACTTTTCAACGTTTGTGGTCCACCAAGAGCAACTGAAGGAGCTCAACGTAAAATTATAACACCATCTGCTTCATAGGTTACTTATCACTATCTCTTTCACTTGTTAATTTTTGGGATATGATTTGGCAACTCCTTAATGTTGAAGTTTGCGTATATAGATCGATCAAACGAGTTATTTTTTCGCCTACTACAGATCCCATACTACCCCCCATAAACCAAAAATTCATAACCCCAGAAGCTACTGAAATACCGTTTAGTTGACATGTACTTGTTTGAATAGCATCAGTCAACCTTGTGTTTTTTTTAGCAGAGTTAATACGTTTTTTATAAGGTTCCTCCCTCGGATGAAATTTAATAGGATCCTCAGAGACCATGTCTTCGTCCATAGGATTCAAAGTACTCGGATCAATCGTAAGCTCAATTCTCTTTGAACTGGTCATTTTCAAATAATGTCCACATTCTTCACAAACATTAATTTCGAGTTTCTTATACATTAATCCATAACAATTGTTGCATTGAATCCACTATTGATTTTAGTTTTTAGTTATTTTGAAATCTTTAGAACTCATTAAATTATTATGATTCCTATTAGTTCTTATCTTGTCATTTTTTCTTTCATGAAAATCTTTCTACTTTCACTACAAATGAAATTATAAATGTAACTTTCATATGCTAAATCTCCCTCCCTCCCTCCCTCTGAGTTTCAAATTCTGAATCTAATCAACACCATTCCTCTTGATTGCACAAGACTGTTGTTGTTGATCTTTACTAAAAAATGTAACCAATCGAGATTCTCGGTTGCTTCAAGCATTCGCTCGTCATTCGAGGACATTTTTTCCTGTTAACAACAATGATATACTAACCCTCTCCATCTATTCCCCTGTACTAGGGTGTTTTTTGATTTTATCAAAGGTGAAGACGAGTTGCATCAGATTATCCCTGGTTTTAAGTCTGAGAAACTTTGTTTTCCTTATCCTGGATTGCATCAGATCAGCTCTTTATTTTGCTCACGATTGAAATCCTGCCGACTTGCCGAACCGCCATCTCGCGGCTTTAGCTCACCGGACCCTTCTGCATCAAAAAGCTCGTGATAGGCTCAGCCACTGTTTCCCCTACTCTAACTCTGAGAGATATATGGACTCCATGACCAGATCTGAGCTTCTCCGGTGATGGAAGTTTTCCCTTTCGATTGTTGCTCATAAAATCTGTGTGAGATTGTTTCAAAACTGAATTAAGAAGGAGAGATTTGGGTGTGTCTATACCGGAATTTTTTTTGACGTTTCTGCTTGCTCTCGGCTGGGTTCCACCCGGAATTCTCCAAGACCGGCGTTTCCAAGCCTTCTGGTTTCGACGGGGTAGCTTTTGTACTTTTGTCAAGGATCTATTGTTGGCTCGCCGTCTCCAGATCTCTGCCACCCGTCGTCTCCAGACCTCTGTTGACCTTCGTACTCCGCCGCTCGTCGTTTTCAGACCTCTACTACTCGCCGTCTTCAAATATTCGTCGGTTGGGCCTTTGCGTGACCACTCCTTTCCTCAGGAAGTTTCTTTTCAAGAGTTTTTTCAAGCTCAGGAAATAGAACATATAAATATAGCTTTTGCTAAGAAATTAAAGCCTAATGTTTTCAAGTTACACACAGGACAACGGTTTTACGTAAAACAAAGATAAACGTCGTCGACGACGCCTTACGTTTTTCACGGCGGATCTGGTTTGTGATACCCGACAGTTTCAAGAAAGTTACTAGTGAACGTGCAAATGATTTTTGGGCCTGGCCCAGATTGTTTTTCACAGAAGGCCCTCTCAATATAATCATCCTTATAATCAAGGATTGGTTGTGCTTAAAACAAAGTGTTGAGGACCTTTGCATTTTTGTCAAAATTCCCTCGAGGAGTTTTTTTTTATATACAAAGCTACAAAATAATGAACGTAATTGCTAGGAATTGTCAAGGTATTGCTGCCAATTTGACAAAAGAACATTTGGAGGAGCTATATACCCGACGAGATATTAGGAAAACTATCGATATCACAAATGAAGGTGGAATGGGATTGTACCTGGAACTCCCTGAGCAGATTTGCGGACCAAAGCGAAAGGTCTTTGCATTTGTTAGAGATCGCCTTAATGGCCGAGTTAATAATTGGAATTCGAAACTCCTCTCTAAGGGAGGGAAAGAGGTTCAAATTAAAGCAGTGGCACAAACAGTACCAACTTATACGATGTCATGCTACCTTCTTCCTAAGGATACGACAAACAAATTGAAGAGCGCCATCTCCAACTTCTGGTGGAGCTCCAAACAAGATTCCAAGGGTCTTCATTGGATTGCATGGGATAAAATGCATTCCCCAAGAAATGGGAGGCTTGGGTTTTAGAGACCTCAGAGATCAAAACCTTGCGTTACTTGCGAAACAATTATGGAGACTAATCCAATACCCGAATTCGCTACTAGCCCATGTGTTACGTGGGAGATATTACAGACGATCGAACCTTTTAGAAGACCGAGATGTTTACTCCCCTTCCTTAGGGTGGCGTAGTATCATGGCCGCACGTCAGATACTCAGACAGGGGTTGCGGAAGACTATTGGCTCGGGGTACAATACAAGAGTCTGATGGGAGCCGTGGGTTCCGGATACTCAAGCCAGACCACCGAGAGGGTGAGATAACACGACTTATAGAGACCCGTCACTTCTGGTCCATACTTTGATTAGGCATGATACAAAAGAGTGGAACGAACGAGCCTTTCGTGAGCTCTTCCACCCTGACGATATCCCACTTATTTTGGGGATTCGGCCTAGCCGGGACGTTAATCCAGATGGCTATGCTTAGAATCATACAAAATCTGGGAAGTACACTGTGAAGTCGGGTTATGAACTCATCAGACGTCAGAATTTGGAGGTTTTGAACCCAGAAATCTTAGAACCTAGTACTACTTGCCTGAAAAGCCAAGTATGGAAAACCCAAGCCCCAAGAAAGATCAAACGCTTCATGTGGCAAACAATCTCAGAATGTTTGGCAACTTGTCAACGCCTAGCCTTTAGACACCTGGGGACAGATCCGTCATGTCCTAGGTGTGGAGATCAGGAGGAAACGATAAATCACCTCCTGTTTGAATGCCCCCTGCTTTACAAGTATGGGCTCTTTCGGACTTTCCGTCCATTTCGGGTTGCTTCCCGACTACATCTTTATTTAATAATATGGATTTCCTCTTTTGGAGGACAAAAGACGTGGGTCTATCTGAACCACAAAGAAATAACTACCCTTGAATTTATGGTTTATTTGGAAAGTCCGAAATAGTAAGTTTTTTGAAGGGAAGGAAGTTTCCCCTACAATGACACTTCAGTTAGCAATCATTGAGGCAGAGGAGTGGAGGGATGCAAACAACAAAGAGAAGGGAGAAGAGGAGGAGAATGAGATTTTTATGCGACCTTTGGAAAACCGCCGGACCACTAGCTTGCCTTCTTCAGTCCCGACATGTCAAATTGATGCTTCGTGGGGGGAAAATAGCGCGACAACTGGACTAGGATGGTTTTTCAAGGACACTTCTGGAAGGAATTACACAGGAGCACAAGGATGCAGACGAAGCCTTTCACCGTTACACGCCGAGCTGGACGGATTACTTTGGGCAATGTCATGCATTCAGGAAGGGGGAATCACCTCGGTAGAAATCGAGACAGACTGCTCAGACTTGGTAGCTATGACAGAAGATCCACAAGAATGGCCGGGTTTCAAGAAGGAGTTGGAATTTTTCAATTCCCTTAGAGTGTTTTTCTCTTTCTTTGTTATAACTTTAATTCCGAGGAAATCAAATGTCCGTGCCGACTCCCTTACAAAAGGCGCTAGAGCACATGGTATTATCTTTTCCCATGTAAGTCATGACGAGTCGGATCGGTTTACTCTTTCGAGTGATAACCCGATTCGAGCAACAATGATTTAATATATAGTGTTCTGTTGACAAAAAAAATTTAACTTTCATTGGAATTATTACTATCGCTTAAAAACTGACTATCAATACAAATGTGAAAACGAAAATAAAAGTCAATGCAACTATTAATGTAATTATTACAATTATATTTAGTATCCTTAATGGCTGTGAATGGGATGCAGAAAAAATACAGTCTAAATGCATATATGGACTAACTGCATTTCATACACCATTCAAACCAATTAATGCAGAACAAAATTTAATAGTAAAAAAATATATGTTCTGCATGCAGTTTTTTAGGTAAACAAAATAAAGGAATCCCAAAAATGCATCATTTTCTATCATGTCCACCCGTATTCTCTTCATCACCATTTTTTAATTAATTTTTTATACACACATTCAACCATTATTTTTATTTTCTTTAGTCAGACATTCAAGTTTTTTTTTTTTTTACTCTCTTTAGACATACACATTCAACAATTTATTTTGGTTAAATAAATAAAGCTTTGTTTGGTATAGATTTTAATAGGATTTTTTTTTGTAGGTACAAATATTTTTTGGCAAATAGATCTTCAAAATTTTAGGAAAATTAAATTTTGAGAGACTTTATTACTTTTTAGTTAGAAGCAAAACCATTTTTTTTTGTTTAAAATGGGGGTTCTGAAAATTTTATAGACCCCAAAAAATAATTTCACGAAATCAAAAGAAACTTGGGTTTTTTAGCACTAAAGACGTCTACGGATTTTTTGTTAACTATATTCTACGTCTTTGAATTTTTTGTGATCGCACTCCGCTGTCCCGCTTGGTGGACGAGATCTTGTATTTTCTACTTTTAATTTTTAATTTACTGTTCTTATGTTTTTACTATTATAATAATTTTTCTACTATATACTATTTAAATAAAATTCTAAATTGTTAGATTTATTTGATCTGCATTTGTTCTGCATGATCTGCTTGATTTGCATTTGATCTGCTTGATCTGCATGATCTGTATGATCTGTATTATTTAATCTGCGTTCACCATTCGAAGCCAATGTAAGGTTTATAGTGCAGATCGTTGTCACCTTTAAATCTATTATTTAGATAACTAGAACTACAATAACTATATTAAAAAAAATCTAGGTCACTCAAATCATTGTTAATCTAAATTTTTTTCTTTTTTTATATCAAAATATATAGAACAACTATTTTTATTACTATCCCTAATAAAAGGTGTAATAAGATAGCAAAATTCCTTGTCGGGTAAGTTCTGACCTACATGGAAAGGGTAATCTCGTAGTTCATAATGACTGGAAAACTAACATAATTGATCGGGGTCGATTTTCTGATCTAAAAGTATGGTTTTTAATACTAAAATTCATGATATTTTTTCCGTGTAGTGGAAGATTATTTATATAAGGAGTTTTATGGTTGATTTCCTAAATTCTCTCTGATACGATAATGTTAAATCTAAAAAATCTTAGATTTTCCTTCTTTTCGAATTTGTCTTTATATTCTTTCTTTTCGTAAATATTTTAATTTGACATTAAGCATATTTCTTTTTCTTGGTGCAGGTCGGCAGGAACAATCGCGGAGCTTTGCCGGAATGGGCCACATTCTTCTTATTTGGGCTTCATTTTCAATGGGTCGTTCTAGCAGTTGGGTCGGATTACAAATGGGTGCTAAACTCACCTCCAAAATCTATTATATAATTAAAGACTTTCTCTTCTCCTTAGGTGATTCACGTGTCTTCCCTTCCATTTGCAGATGGGCCTTAAATAACTCAGCCCAAACTCTTCATCTCATGTTAATCTTCGTGCTTCTCTTCCTTATTGCAACTCAACATCTTCCTTAATGCAACTCAACGGCCACACCGTTAGAGCAAGCTAATTAATTCCCTGTTTTCTATGATCCCCCTTCAATTGTATTTATTCTGACTAATCTGAGAAAATCTCATTCAATTATCGAAACCTTCCACATCCCCCGTTTTCATCTCACAATCGATTTTGATTACCTCAAAATCGGTTGGCCAAAATGGATGGATGAATTTCGAGGATCACAGAATAGATATCCAATGACTGAGAATCGGTTGGAATATTTGGGATCTCGAACAATGGTATGCATCAGAGAAATCTTAAGTAAAAGTGATCGCGAGTTCGTCAGCTAAATCAATAGATTAATCTTTTTGTATTCGAACTTCTGGAATTGTTTGTTTACTCATTCAATAAAGGTGAATCATACTATTCAAGATTCCTGGAGTTTGTAGTTTGGATCATATCAGTCTACTGGTTTGAAGTAAGGAGCATTTCGATGGTGTCTTTGTTGGCCTATCAGAAGAATGAGAATCCTTCTTCTGATAAGCAAGTTGGGTCCGAAATAAGTCGCTATGGTTAACGAACTAAATGAATATGATGATATGATAAAAGAAATTGAGAAAGATAATAGGCATATCAGAGCTTTTATTGATGGGATTAAACAGAGAATTATGGAGATGAGTATTGTTGAATCAAGTGAAGGAGTCTGGAGCTAGATGGTCTTATCATAAGGACTCTAAGAAGACTGAGATGTACATATTGCACAAAGATCACGAGGTGTATACCACTGAGAGGCTTGCTAAGGATTTCAGGATCATGAGGCAGTGTGTTCACGACATTCTTTTTCTTAAAGAAGATGAAGAAGGCAGAGGAGAGAAAACTTGGCCGTCCATTGGATTATTACGTTGAGCATTTACTTGATGAGTACCCTGAGTAAGTTCTTAACATGCAAACTATTTTTAGCTCGCTTTTATTTATTCCTCTCTACCGCAAAATATTTCATCCTGGTTTTTTCAATTTTTTTTTTATCTTAAGATTACTGAGGTGCCAATAGCATTGTTATTGAAAATATCAAGGTACAAGCTTTGATAGGTTGTTAAATGTGTACCTCGTGCAGGTTCTTTGTTTCGCATGCCCGAGAATTTCGTGTGGCCTCACTAAATTACAAGTGTGTCTTCAAGGTCATGCCAGAAGAATATACAATCAAAGATATGGATGAAGTCCATTATGAGATCTCAAAGAAAGAGGATGACATGCTTTACAAAGAATTCGTCCGGAGGTTTGAGTTCAACAAAATGAAAGTAAGTCCCTACCATTTTTCCGCTTGAATATGCATAGACTTAGTAAACCATACTACATTGGTGGATTGAGACATTTCCCACTCTATATGTTAATTATCAAGTGACATGCTTCCAACTTAAAACGAAAAGCTAATATGTAGAAGAAAAAAATTTCATGGTGTTTGTGATGCTTGGTTAATTGAGATATCTAACTGCTGAGAGCCTGAGACTAGATACAACTTAGGATGTGGAACCCTTTGCTCTAAATTTGGTAGTTGTGAAATCAACACGGAAAGGCAGAGCTAGCTTCTTCTCTTAGCAATTCTCTAAAGAACGAAAGTAATGATGGTATTGCTATTTTTTTTTCAAAATTAATACATATATAAACAAGAAAACTAGTCTCGAATGCATCAGAGAGATTTGCTATTTGCTTGTGGGTAGTTTGCATTTGTTAGAACTATGGTATTTTATGTATAGCTAATATCATTTTTCTAGCGTGTAATTGTCAAGATGTTAGACGTTATTTGATTATTTCTCCTTGATGTTAATAAAATATGCATCATCTCTTTTGGTCTCTTAAACCATAGGGGAGGAGAAGTCAAGTGCCACAAGTACGGCAGAAGACGTTCAGCAGATGGTGGATGGAAAATCACCGTTGAGAAATTGGGTCTCAAGGGCAAACGTGGCAGTGGAGGTGGCTGGAAGTTTGCGAGTCTTCAAATGGATCGAGCCGGCCTTTCAACGAAGTCGAGAAGGTGTATGTTAAGCGCGAAGCCCCACGTCGCTGTCGTACGACCTCCCTTAATATTACAAGAACCAGACTTCATCAATGGTAATATGAAGATGGGGTTTTCACATGGGCTCTCAGCTCAAAAATTAGTTGGCTAAACGGACTAATTATATAAAAATTAGGCCAAAGAAGATGGGAAAACGCTCATTTAATTCCCGAACTATTTGCAATTAACGATTTTATTCCCCAACTATTGACTGTTTAGAAATATTCCTCAAGTAACTATTGACTTTGTGAAATCAGGATTAATGAAGTCAACCGTTAACTCCTAAAATAACACCGTCATAATTAAATATAAGTCGGGAAATGTAAACGAAAAAACACTCGTTTAATTCCCAAACTATTTGCAATTAGCGATTTTATTCTCCAACTATTGACTGATATTCCTCAAGTAACTATTGACTTTGTGAAATCAGAATTAATGAAGTCAATCGTTAACATATAAACTCACGCCGTCATAATTAAATATTTTAATGTAAGATCAAAAAACTTGATCTCACAATGATGGACGGGTGAGGGATGATATCTGGTTGTACAAATCTTTCTAGCAAGTTGGTGGATGAATGGATGAATTTGTGAGATGAAAAGTGATGGTAAGCAACTTTCTTTCTCAGTGGGCTTGATTGACTCTCTCAATCTGATTGCAAACTATCTGAATCACTCAAGGATAGTATGAACCGAAACTCCTAAGAGGATAATGAATCACTCACAAAACTCTAAGAAGAACAACTTTCCAAAGAACACAACTTTGAAAAGAAATAAAATACTCTGACTATTTCTGAATGATTGAAAGGTAAATGATACAATGGATTATACTGAGTCTTTATAGGCTATTCACAACGGTCATATGGCCAGAAATAAAGAAGGAAATCGAAAATTAATGAAAACTAAATGTTGGTTGATGATGGCTTGATGCCCTCATCAAGTCGGAAAATATAAACGTATCGAGTATGTTGTTGACTATTATCTAACTACAAAGTGGTGAGCTTTGTATCTTGGTTATATCCTGGAAAATTTTGATATTGTGGTGCATAATAACTTCCATATTTTGTGAAACGATTGCATGTTTCTTCTTCTTCAGCCGCATGACTATTTTCATCCTCATGGGCATGGTTCGTCTTCATATTGATTTACTTCTCTTTGGTTGATTCATGAGTTTATGAGTTAACAGTTGACTTCATTAATCCGGATTTCACAAAGTCAATAATTATTTGAGGATTATTTCAATGCAGTTAATAGTTGGGGAATAAAATCGCTAATTGCAAATAGTTCGTGAATTAAATGAGTGTTTTCCGTTTATATTTATCGACTTAGATTTAATTATGATGACGTTAGTTTATGAGTTAACGATTGACTTCAGAAATCCTGATTTCGCAAAGTCAATAGTTACTTGAGGAATATTTCTAAACGGACGATAATTTCGGTATAAAATCGCTAATTACAAATAGTTCAAAAATTAAATGAGTATTTTCCCATGATCTTATAGGATAAAATACCTTTATCTCTTTGTTACCAATCAGTTACTGCTACCACATGTAAAAGTCGCGTTTACCGGTGGTGCGGGTGAACGCTAAATAACTAGGCGTTCACATCTGACCATTGTTTGACCTAACAGTAGACGGGATCCAAATGCATGACGACACCACCGTTTTCTTGATAAACCCTTTTTAACTTATCAAGGTTCAGCTGCTCCAAAGTCTCTCTATTGAATTTTGTTATTGAAGCTTTGTAAATTAACACTAACAGGAGCCATGGAAACTGAAACGGAGAGAAACGATGACGCCACCATCACCGCCGTCAAAGACATGAGAGCTCGATTGGAGAATCGAATTCAAACCCAACACGACGCACACTTGGATCTCCTTTCGTCGCTCCAATCCGTTGTTCCCGACATAGTCCCTTCGCTTGATCTCTCCCTCCGACTCTTCTCTTCCTTCACGAATCGACCTTTCGTCGCAACCCCTCCTTTACCCGAACCCAAGGCGGAGAAGAAGCAACATCCAATTGTTAAATTAGAAACCCAGCAACAAGGTTATGACTCGAAATCGATGCTTATCGATTCAAATCAGAGAGATTCTGGTTCTGGCGCTGAAGCAGATGGATCAAGTGGGAGTCCCATGACTCTCGTGAGAGCAATGGTGGCTGAGTGTTTGCTCCAGCGAGTACCTTGGTCTGCGACGGATTCGTCGAGTGTTGTCAGGAAGCTTGAGAATGACCAGAACGCGAGACCCGCGGAGAAAGCAGCGTTACGTGACCTAGGTGGAGAGTGTGGGCCTATTCTCGCGGTAGAAACTGCTCTTAAATCGATAGCGGAAGAGAACGGTTCGGTTGAATTGGAAGAGTTTGAGGTGAGTGGGACGGCCCGTATTATGGTCCTGGCTATTGATCGAACCAGATTGCTCAAAGAGCTACCAGAGAGTTTTAACGAATCAGGTCGGGTCGTGGATACCCGTAATTCGATTGAGAATAATTCCATAGTCTCCGGCGGCGGGTTTGGGGGTTCCGGGTCGGGTAATTTCCCGAGACCCGAAATGTGGTCAACTGACCCGAATATGGGGTATAGGCCGATGATGAATACACCAAGAGGGATGGCAATGATGGGGATGCATCACCCAATGGGGATGATGGGTCGACCACCACCGTTTCCTTTGCCTTTGCCTTTGCCGTTGTCAGTGCCGGCGAATCAGAAGCTTAGAAGCGAGGAGGATGATTTGAAAGACGTTGAAGCTCTTCTGAGCAAGAAATCTTTTAAGGAGAAGCAACAGTCGAGGGCTGGTGAGGAGTTACTTGATCTCATTCACCGTCCAACCGCCAAAGAAGCCGCTACTGCAGCTAAGGTAAACCCAGTTAACGCTCTTTGGGTAGTTAAAGTTATGCTTTTATAGAATGTGAATGCGAGTTAAGAAGCTTTCCAAAGGGATTGAGGAAGACCATAGTTATATAGTATTGTTCATAGCAGACTAGATAAGTTATGTTGATCCAAAGCTGACGTAATGTGGACTAGATAACGTAAGATTCTTGAACAATTTTTTGAGAAGTTATTTGCCATGTTATGATACTTGGTATTTTGTTATCAAGATTATAGGGGAAACAATACTACACCATTTTGTGTTTTTCTACTTGAATGTGAATAGTTTAAGATTTTACTGGTATTGTCACTTTACTTGATTAAAGAATTTCGATGTATTGTTAGTTCTCAAGAATTGGAGTTCTCAGCATTGTGTTGGAATTACTGTAAGGTGAAAAGCAAAGAGCTATATAACTGAGATGCTTGTTTCTTCGGTTTGGGTGATTATAGTTATGGATTTTGTTCAATGTGGCTCAGAGGTTTTGAAAGCAAGGAGCTTCCTATTGAAAATAATTACCTTTTGAGATCTAGATGCTTAATGTTTTCAACCTGTTCATCTTCGTAGCATCTACACTTTGTAGCTTTTCATACAATACTTGTGTGTTTTGTCTGTCAATGTGGGTTTTAAAGTTATTAATGTGGTTTCTACTTTCTAGTTTCAATCTTGATATAGGGAAAGCAAAGATCTCTCTGCTTAACTCATCCAAATGTTGTGTTTTCTTAGTTTTCATCTCATCTTTTGATAAAATGGTTGGTTCTTGTGAATGACTGGTATATTGTTATGCTCTTTACAGTTTAAAAGCAAAGGAGGATCACAGGTTAAATATTACTGTAGGTATTTAACTAAAGAGGATTGCCGTCTTCAGTGTGGTGCCCACATATCCTGCAACAAGGTTTAAACCAACTCAACTTCACATTTTACTTTTTATTTATCAGAAATTCGTAGTGCTGTATTGTTTGAATTCAATAGCGAACATATTTGCAAGTCAAAGTTTGTTTGTTTTTTTTATGCTCAAGTCCATATTTGAGTTTATATTGATTTTACTGTTTTGACTGATATATGCTTCGTTCTTCATGTCATATACTATATACTTCCAGAGGCATTTTCGTCGTCTAATTGCTTCACATACCGACGTCAGCCTAGGAGATTGTTCCTTTCTCGATACTTGTCGTCACATGAAGGTAACTCTTTAACCATGTTATCTGATACTACTTATGTTCATCTCGTGTAGATAAATGATAACTGAGCAATGATTAATTTTTTTTTTTTTTTGGATTAGGACAGACTTGCAAATATGTGCACTACGAGCTTGACATGGCTGACGCTATGATGGCTGGTCGAGATAAGGCACTGAAGCCTCTACGTGCTGATTACTGTTCTGAAGCTGAACTTGGTGAGGCACAATGGATTAACTGTGACATCCGTAATTTTAGAATGGACATTTTGGGAACTTTTGGAGTTGTTATGGCGGATCCACCATGGGACATTCACATGGAACTTCCATATGGAACAATGGCTGATGACGAGATGCGCTCACTCAATGTTCCCTCGTTACAGACTGACGGTTTGATTTTCCTCTGGGTCACCGGTCGTGCAATGGAGCTAGGCCGCGAATGGTACTCTAAAAATTCTCATATGATTTCCCATTTAGTTAAGGTTTCTTTATGTTTTGTTTTTTTGGGTAAAGTTTGGAGCATTGGGGATACAAGCGAGTGGAAGAGATCATATGGGTAAAGACGAATCAACTTCAACGTATTATACGAACAGGAAGAACAGGTCACTGGCTCAACCATAGCAAAGAGCACTGTCTGGTTGGAATCAAAGGAAACCCAGAAGTCAACAGAAACATCGACACAGATGTGATTGTTGCAGAGGTTAGGGAGACAAGTCGGAAGCCAGACGAGGTTTGTCCATATTAATTTGTTGTGTATAGTTAGGTTGTGAAAAAGAAAAAGAAAAACGATTCAACGGGTTGTTACCTTACCAGATGTATGCAATGTTAGAGAGGATCATGCCAAGAGCAAGAAAGCTAGAGTTGTTTGCCCGTATGCACAATGCTCATGCCGGGTAAAGTTTTTTACTTCATATTGTCATATGATTAGTAAGTATGACTCTGTTTGCTGATTTTGTTGTGATGGTTATGAATCTATAGATGGCTATCACTTGGGAACCAGCTTAGTGGAGTCCGGTTAATAAACGAAGGTCTTCGAGCTCGGTTTAAGGCATCATACCCTGACGTAGATGTGCAACCACCATCACCACCAAGAGCTTCAACAATGGAGACAGATAACGAACCAATGGCGATTGACTCAATCGCAGCTTAGTTGAATTGAAAAGAAAAAGAAGAAAAAAAACTAGAGCCAAAGGTTTCAGCTTTGTTAGATCTAAACCGTTGATTATTGCAGTCTATGATGAGCTAACGACCGTGATCATGTTGATTTATGAAAGAGCTAACATTTGTGGCATGATTGTAATGTAAAACTTTATGAAAATGAAAGGCAAGATCACATTTTATTTTGTAGGAAATTGTACGAAATTGCTTATTCGCTCCAGTACTTCTCATCGTCAACATCCTTCCCGTTTTCCAACGAATCCTCACCGTCCGATTCGTTGACCAAACCCATTTTAAATCTCCTGACGTCTTCCACAGCCGCGTTCCTGAACAGCCCAACATCGACGGTTCCGGCGACCATACTATAACCACGTTCCCGGATCGCGGCGGGTCCGTCGTGTGGCATCGCGAAACCTGACAAGTAGGCCCCACCTTTCGCTGGGTCTGACGACAGCACCGACTTCTCAGCTTTCCTCATCATCTCTCTCACTTTCTTATGCCCCGGGTCCCACAAGTATCCCATGCTTGCGCTCAGATCCAACGGTCCCATTTGTACGCAGTCAACACCTTCAACGGCTGCGATTTCATCCGCTTTCTTCACTCCTTCAGCTGATTCTACCTGGCACATGATCAGGATCTCGTCAGCGTAATTACCTAAATACCCTTCGTCGATTCCGTACTTGGACGCTCGCACCACCGTGTGCGCCGATCCACGGATCCCGTCGGGAGGAAACCGGCAATACGAGACCGCTTTGGTCGCGTCCTTGCGAGATTCGATCATCGGGAACATGATTCCCTGTGGGCCTAGATCTAGGGCCTTTTTAGCCCAGGTTGGGCAGTTTTCCGGTAACCGAAGAATTGCCGCTGCACCGGCGGCGTTAAGAGCTCGGATGCAGTCTAGAGCTTCCGCTATGCCGCCATGACCGTGTTCCATGTCAACGACGACGTAATCGTACCCGGAGTGAGCAGCGATCTCGGCTAAAGTCGGCGAGAAGGAGAGTAAAAACATACCGTAGAGAGTTTCTCCTCCATGGAGGCGGGATTTCAAGGAGGTTTTCGATCGATTGGCGATTCCTTCCACGGTGGGAGAAGTGACGGCGACGGCGGGCGAGTGATCGGCGGGAGATGAAGAGTATCGGATTGGAGTTAGGGTTTTTCGGGAATATGAAACCGAGGATCTGACGGAGCCGGAATTTGAAGGAGATGGTTTTCCGATGAAAAGAGAAGAGGAGTTAAACAGGTTTGTGTTGACTGTGGAGAAGATTGAAGCGGTGGCCATGGCGGTGTGACCTGGGAAGTATCGACTAAAGAGTTGTTGCCTCTTTGCTAAGATTCAAGTCTTTAGTAATCGTAATGATAAAAGAACTAATTAGCCTTCACGTGCTTATTAACTTCATGCTGTTTGTTCGTTCAAAAACGGCAAAATGTGTCACTCACACCTAATCCGATGCCAATAAAACCAAGGATAATTCAGCTTCTCTTCAAAACAAAAGCACTGAATCTGAATATCTTATTACTTACTTGTTAACTAGGTGATGGCCTGCACGTACATGTACGTGTGAGACTCTTTCGAATTTGATCTAAGTTATTATTTAGTATTCGAGTTAAAATATATTTGTGGTCGTCTAGCTGATTGCCCACACGGATGTGATTTGAGCTAAGTTATTATTCGGTTTTGATAAAACTATGTTAATTATAATTTTAGATGTTAATTGGTTTTTTTGCTATCTCTTCTATAAACATTATGTACAGTTGCATTTTGTTGGCATTAAAAATAATCACAAAAACCAAGCTGTATTTTTTGTATTGTTTTTGGCGCTTGAAACACTCTAAATCAAAACATCATTCAGCTTCATCAGTTTACAGTAGCGAATAGTTGTGGATAATTTAAACGGTTCTAAACGGCTCAGTCTACATATTTTAATATCTGTAAACCCACTGTGCGGGCGAGTCTAAATGGTTGATAAATATAAACGGTTCTAAACGGCTCAGTCTACCTATTTTAACATCTGTAAAACCATATAAAATGTATAAAATACACTAATTTAAATTTTGCAAGAAGAAAAATTCTCTTAAATAGCTCAGAAATGTTGTATTCAATCGGAGAAAACGAATTATGGGTTATTTCATTTAAAAAAATTGTTTTGCTCTTTTGTTATAGGATTTTATTCATTTCGAATGTGCATAAAATTCAGATGTGTATATAATAATGTAAACGATGCATCTAAATGTATTTACATCCGGATGTGCATATAAAACGATGAATTAAACATCATATCCCGTTTTGTTTTGATACAAACCGAACAAACAACATATGTTAACTAACAAATAATTTAATGTCCGCATATTCATGCGGGTCGATCCTCTAGGCTGATTAGATTCCATAAAAATTATTACATCCATGTTAATTTTTTCCATACATACAATGCTATAATTATTATTCGTATATGTATACAATTATTATTTTATGCATCCGAATTTAACAATTCCAATGTGCATATAAAATTACGAATTAAATCTTATACCTACTCGACCGAAAAAGAAAAAACTTATATCACATTTTATTTTGACACTAAGCAAAAATTACACATAAATTAACACACAAACATAATAATGTCCGCACATGCATGCAGATCGACCACTTAGACTGATTAGATTCCATCAGAATTGTTACATCCATGTTAATTTTTTCATCGTATGTGTATACAATTATTATTTTATGCAACCGAATGTAACAATTCGATGTGATATAAAATTATGAATGAAATCTTATACCATTTCGACCGAGAAAAAATCTTATATCACGTTTTGTCTTGACACTAATCGAAAAATACACATAAATTAACACACAAACAAAATAATGTCCGCATATACGTGCGGATCTATCACATAGTTTTACTTTAAATCAAAAGAAAAATATTATATAAAAGGTGTACGGACTTGAAAATACAAATTTCGGATATTTGAAATGGTATAAGTTTATAAAATTGGAATATGTGATTATAAAAATTTTATGAATCTAATTGAGATCCATGACAGTTTGGAGTTCTTTTTTTTTTTAATCGTCTATTGAATTTTATTAAATATCAAAGTGAGATACATAGGTGGGATACATTGGTTAGATACAAAGTTGGCAAGGAACAAAATCCTTCCAAAGACAAAGCCGGAGACATTCACAGATCGAACATCCCGGAGACAAAGATGAAATACGAGAAAAACACATAACTAAAGACACAAACGAGAAATAAAGCAAGACAACCAACAAAGATTAAAAACTAAGGCCAATCGATGCAGTCACAATATCATTGGAAGCGAAAAACTAGCACGAATAACTACTTGGCATGGCTAGTTAACGTGTCTCATTATACTGCTTCCAATCTACTGAAGCCACGAGACACAACATAACACAGACCTCTCGGAAACTGCTATGATCCAGAAGTGGATTTCAGAATCCGCCTGTTAGACTCCCAATCATACCGCAACAAGAGAAATGACCTCAAAACCAAGACTTATAGAAACTATACTAAAACGAGAGCTAAGATCATGAAATCACCTAAGCCGGTGAGCCAGGAAGGCCAAGAACCCGTTGCTAGACAGACTAACACAATCTAAAACCCTCTACACAACCAAATAAAAGAAGCCAAATCGCTACTCCAAATCCCAAACCACAAACCAAGCGGAAAGACCAGCGTGAACACATCCGAGAAAATCGCGAACACCAAACCGGCAACGGACACCACCATAACCTCCGGCGACCATGTCCCACAGTAACAGCAACAGGGGAGCGAGCACGAACAGAGAGGTGTTCAGCTCCATAACAACCAGACTTCATCCGCCACCAAGGAAACAAACCACCTTGAGCCACCGCGCGCCACGAAAATAGAAAACCACGACCTCTAGAGCAAGCACGGACTTCCACCGATTAGAGCGAAGGGAGAGAACGAGGAGACTGCCGGAAAATGAAACAAAGGACAACATAAACGAAAGCGGGGGAGGCGAGCCGTCGATACGAGCCGGCGGTGAAGCCGGACGGTGACAACAGCTCTCCTCAGGCGAGAAAATAGATCAAAAACTGTTGAGGCGGCAAGGGTTGTTGCAGAGAGGAAAGGGAGAAAAGAGAAAATAAAAAACCAGGTCCTGACAGTTTGGAGTTCATTCATGTATAAAAATATTATTATAAATATAGTACAAATAATATATGTGTTTATTGTAACAAATTTTTTTTTTTCATCTGAAGGGATACTTTTTATTATTAAACAGGGAGATATGCGTTTTTGAGATACACAAGCTGGCAGAAGACATACCCTTCTCCAGAAACTAAGCCGGCGGAACAACAAAATATCCCCGGAAACAGAAGCCCATAAAGGGTTACTAAGCCTACAGCTACATGAAACATAAATCGATAAAATCCAATGATTAACCATAACAACTCAAACTTGGAACTTGTGGCAACCGCAAAGAACAAAAGAGCATGAAAAATCGCCGTAGCCCACGGCCCACCGAACGATGACCTCAACAACCTGGAGACTTTCACAGAGACGTTCTCTCACCAACCCAAAACCAAGAAACCAGACTTCATAACCCGACAAGAAAGAACCTAAGAAAGTTCTTCAAAACAACTTTCGGATACGGAAAAGACGCACTTGTAAACGTCTAATTAAACCTAGATAGAAGCCCAAGACAATACCCAAACCTCCAACGAAGTCTAAACAACCCAAAAATCCGACCTAAAACCGAACAAACGGATTGAAAAGCACTCTTAACGAAAACCACAGTTAACCACAAAGATACAAACCGAGCAACTAGGGCCAACATCAGACCACCAATTTATCCTATTAGCAGAGGTAACCAGATTTATACTAAACCGATTAAACCCTCTAACCCGCACCAAAAACCGGAACCAACACCAAACCAAACCTAATTACATAAACCGGTTCCCATACCAACACCACACATCGGAGATCGCTCAAACTAACCCGATCAAAGCCATCGAGAATCGCACATACCGGAACGAGAGACGCACACACCAGATCGAGAGGAGCTCAACCGGTCCGACAAAACGTCACTGTGAGGAGAGGTACTTCCGCTGACCTTAAACACCCAATGCAATAGAGATTTCACGGGGGAACACGCGGCAGATCTGGAATCATCGCGGAGGCTGGCCAAGTGCAGATTGACGGCGACGGGAAGCAGCGAGGATGGCGGAGCAGATAGGACCAGCGGTTGGCGGCGCCGGCTAACCGTCGCAGAAGAGAGCAGGGGAGAGGTCGTCGGCAACAAGGAAACGTCAACTAAGGACCACCTCCCCGGCGACAGCCATGAACACCGGCCGGGGAGAAACACCAAATGTAGATATGAGGTTCTACCTCGATAAAGTCGTCAGAGAGGAAAAGATATTTTCTTCGGTTATCTCTGTTTATTGTAACAACTTATTTCTTCCTAAAATAATGGCTTCTCTAATAAGCGGATAAAACATAAAATCAACTTTGTTTTGTCGTGTTTAAGGTTTTTTATATGATGACATAGTTGATATACATCAAGGTACACGTACGGACAAACATAAGATTTTGGTTTTAGAAGACACCACACGTCCATCATTATGTGGCATAACTTGAAACGAATGAATATTAGATATTGACTCATATTTATGTCTAAGTTCTAAAGTGTAGTGAGATATATTTTTTAAATCCAAATATCTAAAAACTGACTCTAAATTTATGAGAGCAGGTGGACTTAAAGCCCAAAACTTTTACTGTATTAAAAATAAAAAACTGAGGCAACCAAAGTTAGCATTTCTGTTAGTGTAACTTTTTGTGATCTTTTCAAAAAATTATATTGGTTAGTGTGATTTATTGTTGTTAGTTAATAAATTTCTAATTAAACTCATTTTATGGTTGAATACATTCCTAATTTTAGGAAAATAAATACAAATTCTATTTAGAATGAAATTCTATGAAATTTAAATATTTTGTAGATTGATTATTGTTACATTTAGTTAAGATTTGCTCATTTATGTAATTAACATAAAAATTACAATATCATGTTTTTGAAAAACAGTTATTTAAGTTAGCATATTCTCATTAAATATATATATACTTTCTAATTAGTGGTATTTTTAAAGGAATATGGAATATCTTCCGGTGAAAGCTAACAAACATTATTATAATATTACTTAAATATATTGGCAGTTAAAAACCAAATCTTATTAAATCTTAAAATTATTTAAAATGAAGTAGATAAATCGTGTTGGAAATAGATTTAATATTTTTTAAATGGATTTAATAATAGAAGGTTAGATTAAAAAACTGAACATTTATACATAAAAAAACATATATACGTTTCTCAAGGTTTGTCATATCTCCAAATAATTTTGTTTACACCAATTTTTGTGTGTGTGTGTTTAATCACCAAAAGTTATTAACTAAATATTATAATTTTCATTCATGATTAATTTCATGGGGGAGGGGGATATACTAACGTGATACTTTGTACCTTCTATTTGGGAAAAGCAGCTTTTTATGTGATTATTCAAATAATATGATAAACAAAATAATATTGATATTATAGTAAAATAAAGATTTTGTGAACGTTGGTAGGATATTCCATTAAGTGGTTGAATTAATTTATAGAAATCTATTAATTTAGTATTTAACTAATATACAGATATGTTAAAAATATATTACTCAATTTAAAAAATACTAGTATGATTCACTCGCATCGTGTGAGAGCACAAACATTATTAACATACAAATGTTCTATGATAAAATCACCATTATAATTTAATAACAATAATATTATACATTTTGTTAGACTACTTTAATTAAGCATAGATATAAACATTATTATTAACGTTTTATAGTATTATATACTTTATTCTAAAATAATATTAGTGGCAACAAAATAAATTATAATTATATATATATATATATTAATATCAATATATAACTTTTATTCAAAATATTTTATCGTTTATATATAAATTCAAAAATTAAATAAATAATAAAATTTACAAAATTGTATTATCTATAACAACTATATTTATTAATATTTAAAGATCTTCATAAATATTTTCAAATTTATAATCTTACTTTTATTTTTTATCCAAGGTTATGTATATCTTATAAATAAAATTTAAACTAAAATATAATTATATGTGTACAATATTATAATTTTTATTAAAATATTTTATCGTTTATTTTATAAATTATATAATTAATATGAATTTACTATATAAATTTGTATTACTACAATAATCATAGTTATCAATAGTAAAAATTCATAATCAAAAACAAATTTCGTATTTATCGTTTTATTTTTTTGGTTATTTTTTTATTCGGATGATGTATATCTCTAAAATAAACTAATTTTAAAAACTAATATAATAAATAACAAAAATATAAATATAAATATAAACTAAGGCTAATATTGTAAAAAGCTTAGTTTCATTAATGACAAATTAGTAATCAACCATTTTGAGAGTGAATATAAGGCCAAATGCACTTCTCAATTAATATAAAGATTACTCCCTCCGTTTTACAAAGAGTGTCATCATACAAGTTTTTACACTTATTAAGAAAGTTATTAAAAATTCTATTATATCCCTTATAAATGCATTATATAATTTTCTTTTTCTAATTAATACATTAAAATAGTAGGGTTAAAGTTGAATTTTTATTCAAAATTTTACATTGAAAACATAAAACGACACTTTTTGTGAAACAAAAATAAACTTCTAAAATGACACTCTTTGTAAAACGGAGGGAGTATTAGATTTAGAACTTAAGATTTCCTATAATATTGCCTTTACGATTTTAACTAATTTATTAATATAAGGTAATATCAGTTTTTCAATCAATAAGATTTTGTGATATATTTAAAAAAATATAATTACTGCTTAACATAGTAAAAATAAAGTGATTAAAATAATGCTTCATACAAAAAACATTAGGAAATCTTCGCTAGTCTTTTCCATGCATTAACAAAATTCACCACCACAAAAAACTGTCAAAAATACGTGACCATACAAATGGAGATAACACCCTAACTGTGCCTTCAGGCTACTTATACCCACACAAACATCTTATAATCTCCCATCTAATCTAATGTTATGAGTGTTGAAATCCAGCCGATCCTTCACTTTGGAATCAGTAACACAACCATTGTCTATTGTTCTCATACAACCATATTATTCAAATATACAAAAAGTCATCTCCAACTTATATTAAAATAATGCTTAATACAAAATAATTGGGTATATTCGTTTGTCAGCCGCAGGCCTCCTGCGGCTGCGACTGCGTTTAAAATATATTCGTTTGACAGACGCAATCTTCTGCGGCTGCGGCTGCGTCTAAACGTTGCGGCTTGCGGCTGGAATTTTTGACCGCAAGAAAATTCAGCGTCTGCGTTCGGAATTGCTTGCGTCTGCGTCTACAGAAAAACTTGCGTCTAACAAACGAACAGATCTGCGGCTGCGGCTGCGGCCTGACGCGTGTCTGTCAAACGAACAACAATTGTTGCTTCTGACCGCAACCGCAGCCGCAAGCCGCAGTTATTTGTTGTGAAGAATTATCACATTAGAATAAAAGATTACTATTATCGAAACCTTTTCTGGAATATCACGACAAAATCTCATATGGTACTCAAAAGATATTCACCAAATCCATTGTTTACTACCAAATATATGTCTATCGTAATATACATCACTTATTTGTACTATAGGCTCATTGGGTCAACCGGGACATGTGATGTGAACTTACAATGTCTTGACAAAAACCATCAATCGGACTTTTAGATCTCACACTCCTTTTATATAAAATCTCAAACATTTGTTAGTTCACATCACATCACACCATTGGACTTTAACTTTGTTATAACCGAGCTTCTTATTTGATGGGACCAAACGAAAAAAACAGAATAAAAAAACAAAAACATAAAAATCCTTTCAAAACCGATAAGAAGAAGAAAGTAATAGAAATGACAACGGATCATTTGATCAAACTTTTGATGATCCAGAAGAAAACTTCCATGGCCAATAAGAAAAAAAAAGAGAAAGCTTCTTGAAATTTTGGAAGATGCAGACGATTGTGTTTCTAAGCCACTCAAGCTCACCTTATATAGGATTTCAAAACTTCTCTCGAAAACTTGTTATATGCCCTAAAATATCTTTTTTTCAAACTCGAAATAATAGGATATTCAGAAAAATATTATGTTTTTTTTTAAGGAAATGAATGAATTAATTAATTTTAAATCGAGCCGATGGCATTCCTGTAAATAAATCGAACCCCAAATCCATTTGTTTATTTTTGGCCTTGTCATGTCATACTTCCACGTCATCATTATCCGCCTCTAGAACCCTCTCGTAACGACACGTCAGCAATCGCCCAAAATTACTTCTCATTTAAAGGTATAGATTTGTTATTAACAAAATCAACAAAATTCCAATCACAAAACGAGATTTAAAATACTAAAAGAAAAATCCACGGCAAGGAATTTCTCTTGCCCCTGTATTTCTTTTTGATTTAAATTTAATATGGGAAAATGGTAAATGACTTAAAAACCGAGTGAATGGGCAGGAAATTACATCTCATATCTGGGCGTAACCCGATTCGATTCAACCCATCCCCATTCACTCGGATTCTACCCGAGTTAAAAAAAAATTTACCCCCAAATCGTCAAAATCCCTAATTCCCCCAATTTACTCCACATATTTTACATTTTACGATTCTCTCTCTCTCTCGAAACTGTTCTCAACTGTCTCCTCTAAAAACTGAGAAACTTAATAATCTCCGCTGAAATCAATCGGGGTCAATCAGTGATCAACGACGATGGTGGAGAAGAGGAATGCTTCCAAGAAGACGAAGCCGAAGAGTCCTGCGGCGGAGAGGGTTCAAAGAAGAGGCGGCGGGGAGAAGCGGCGGTTGAAGAAACGCCCGAAGAAGCCTTGGATGCGTTAGGTAAGGCTCCGGCTCCTCATACGAGTGTTGAAGGAGATGTGCCGGAGACGAGAACTGAAAAAAATGCGTCGGGAGAAGCTTCGGATGCGTCGGTTACGGCTCCGACTACTGCTCCAGCTACTGCTCCGGCTACTTCTCCGACTACTTCTCCGGCTCCTCCGAATGTTGAAGAAGATGCGGCAGAGACGAGAAATGAAAAAAAATGCCGAGGAGGCCGCGACGGCGGAGACGGCGGAGGGAGACAATGACGAGGCGACGGAGACGGCGGAGGGAGACGACGACGAGGCGACAGAGTCAGATGAAGAAGTAGAAGACGAAGAGGGAGGAGAAGACAATGAGGCGGATGAACCGGAGGAGGAGGAATCCAATGAGGAGACCGATGGTCCGACTCCGGTAAGTAAAACCCTAGTATAAGTAATACTAGGAAAACTAGTTAAATATATGTGGTAATGTATTACTAGGATAACTAAGGATTACTAGGTTATCTTAGGTAAAACTAGGAGAACATTGTAATACTAGGATAGCTAGATATTATGATATATCATGGTTTTTACCGGTTTTATGCCATGATATAATTGTGTTTTAGTGTTCTTTTGTGTTCTTTTAGAGTCTTTTACAGGTATAATCAGGTTTGGAGCGGAATTGGAGATATTGGAGCATTTTGGGGATTTTTGGAGTGATTGGCCGAGAGATTGAGCTCACTGTCTGATTTGAGATCATGCATCGATCGACACACCCTTGGTGTCGATCGACACACTAGCGAGATGGGCCGATTACGGCGGTTTAATGAAGATTCATGATTTTGCACTTTGGCCCAGAAGTTTCCTGTATTTACAAAGAAGCCCCAGCCGAGATTATGCCTATATAATTAGGATTTTGGTGTTTATTTTACGGACGCTTTCATAATTAAGAGCAGAGAGTTTTTAGAGCTATTGGGGCTGATATGATCCTGTACTTCACTTTATTTTGAAGAAGATTTCGAACCCCTTTATTTATTTAATCTCTTTTATGATTTCTATTAATTCATTGATTATGTTTACATCTTCTATGTCTGAGTAGATTCATAGTTAGGTTTAGGGTTTCTCATTAAGGATTTGAAGACTTGCTAGACTTGTTTAAATCAGTTAAGGATTCACATGAATAGAATGTTCTTCGATCTAAATTGAGTTTAATGCTAGTTCTAACCTGATCAATTATAATCTAGATCTTAGGTTGCTAAATATGACACGAGAGTGTGGTTTAGAATCTGAACTATTTAGGTTGAGCAATTAAATTATTCGCAAAGAGATTTGGCTTAGTTTAATTGTGAACATATCGAACTTGAAATTAATGCTAGTTTAATCTGTTAGTAATTGCAAAGAGATTTGGATTACTGCACTTAGACTTAGAGAATTCTCGCAAAGAGATTTGGTTAATTCTATATCCGTGATTTGAGTTCTAGAACTGTGCTTAATTAGATCCTGACTGATTGATTTGTCTGCTTGTCTGATTTCCTGAGAACACCCTAGACTTAGCGCCTTTAATTAACTGTTTTCACCACCAACAATCTGCTACTTGTTTACTTTCTTGCTCTGCTATTTAGTTTACTACAATTTGCTTTCTTCTTAGTTTAAATTCCTACGGTTCTTTATCTATCGAGACCAGAGTCTCTGTGGATTCGATACCCTATATACTACAATCACTTAACTGTGCACTTGCAGTAGAATAGGATTAAAACCTGACCCTATCAAGTTTTTGGCGCCGTTGCCGGGGACTCTTAGAGTCTTCGATAGGATCGAACTTAGGGTTTTTACTAGGATTTTTATTTTCTTTGTTTCGTTTAATTTTTATTTTTATTTACTGATTTATCTCTGTTTTCTCTCTGTCGCAGGTACCGATTTCGCTTTGCGTCGATCGTTGCACTTGTGTGTCGATCGTCACTAGGCGATTCTGAGATTGTATCGATCGTTGCACTGATAGCATCGATCGTTGCTTGACGATTACAGACAGTTTATGCAGACACGTGAAACTCGAAGTAATTAGAACCTGAACCTCGTTAATCTCGGACTTGAAGAACTTGGACGTCTAGAGAGGACTAACAGAAGAGAAAGAAGAGCAAGGATGGTGGTACAAAAGCTAATCATTATGCCTGATGCTCAAGGTACCCTGAGGGACCGAGATAACAATCCGTACAATGCTGCTGGGCAACGGGTTGATGCTGAAGGAAATGTAATCCCTGATCCTCCTGAGCAACCACAACAGGAGCAGAACCAAGGCCAAAGACATGCCCAAGGTAGAGAGATGGTTGTCCACGAGAGGACCTTAGCTGACTACAACAGACCGGATGAGTTTCATGCAAACCGGTCAGCTCTAGTGCTTCCTGGTTTTGAGAGGGATGATTTTGAGATCAAGATCATCTACTACTCGCTGATGAGACATAATGCCTTCCATGGTCACCCTACGGAGCAGCCTATGGATCAGATTGATACATTTGAGGACCTAATCAATGGCATGAAGTATGATGGAGTTTGCCAGGATTATCTGTTCCTCAAGCTCTTTCCATACAGTCTCGCTGGAGACCCTGCTGCATGGCTGAAGCAACTGGCACCTGGTCAGTATGCTACTTGGGCAGCCCTGAAGAGTGAGTTTCTGCGTCACTTCTATGATGATGCGCGTTCCGATCAGTCCAGACAGGACATTCTCACATTTACCCAAGGTCCTACAGAGCCTCTTAAGACTGCTTGGATGAGATTTAGGAAGTACCAGCGTGACTGCCCACACCATGGATTCACCGAGGTCACATTGCTAGGTATCTTCTTCAGAGGCATAGATCTGCCATATCAGTCTGCGCTGGATAACTCCAGTAATGCAAACTTCAACACCAGGACTCCTGCACAAGCTAAGCAGTTGATTGAGAACTTAGTAAGCAGCAACAGTTGCAAGACTATGGATGATAGGAGGAAGAAATCTGGTGGAAGTGTAGAGAATTCAGAGATGGCTGAATTTAGATCTAAGCTGGACACAATTTGCAATCTCCTGGCTGGTAAGAAGGCTGTCCACTTTGCCCAAGATGTTGAGGTAATTCAGACTGAGGAGGACACTCAGGAAGAAGATGTGAATTACATTGGAGGATCTAGTTTCCAAGGTAACATATTTGGTAATCAGCAGGGAAACAGATTCTTCAATGGAGGACATAAGAGTGCCTTCACAGGCAATCAGAACTCTTTTGGACAGACAAGTGGTTTTCAGAAGCCTTTTGGACAAAGTACTCAGAGAACCTATGGATCTTCATCTTATCAGACTCCTCCTGCAGCCACTGCTCATGAGAGTAAGATGGAGACAATGATGGAACAGCTGCTGGAGAGTCAGACCAAGATTTATGTGGACTGCAATAAGAAGTTGGATGCTGTCTATGAGGATCTCAATGAAAAGATCGAGTCTATGAATACTCATATGAAGCAGTTGGATACTCAGGTGAATCAGATTTCCAGTTCTATGAAGGGAAAGGGAGTAGTAGACACTCATATTAAGGCCTGGTCTGTGTACATTGATGATGGATCTCACCTAGGTGAAGGATTTGAGCTAAGCACAGCTGAGTTAGTGGAAGAGGTTGAATTTTCGGATTTTGGAGAAAAACTCTCGGGTGAAAACTGTGAAAACAGTGTTGCATCGATCGACACACCCCTAGTGTCGGTCGATGCAGGTCGTGAACAGACAGACTCGCCGAATGTTGACAGCATTGATGCAGATTTGGAGCTTGATCGCTTATTCCCTGGAGTGTCTGAGATTACTCAGGAGGAGATTTATGGACAATTAATTAGACAATATCCCTCAGTATCTGAAGTGATTAAGCAGGAGATTGAAGAGCTTAAGCAGCTAGAGGAGATTGGTGAAGAGTTGGAAGAAATTCCATCATCTGATGATCCACCTTATCACCCATGTGTGCAGAGGTATTTGAACAAGATGTTGCCTTTGGATGAAGAGCTGAAAGACTGGGTGATTATAGTCCCTCAACAGATAAGTGATGTGCTGTTAACCAAGGTTCCAAAGAAGCTGCCTGATCCTGGAATTTTTGTGCTAAGTTGTTCTATCTTTGAGGATAGTTTTAGGCGCTCTCTTTGTGATCTGGGAGCTGCTGGAAGTCTTATGCCATATTCTGTGGCAAAGAAGCTGGGTATGCTGGATTTTACTCCTACTAGGACCTCTCTTGTCCTAGCTGATCAGTCTATACAAGTTCCAGAAGGACTCCTTGAGGACGTTCCAGTGAGAGTTGGAAACTATTTAGTTCCAACAGACTTCCTAGTGCTGAAATATGACAGTGATCCTGATGAAGCATTGCTACTTGGAAGACCATTCTTGGCTACAGCGGGAGCAGTGATATATGTTAGACACAGTCTGATAGACCTCCACCTGGGAGATGAGCCGCTGCATTTTGAGATGGACAAGCTGCGCAAGCCACTGATAGATGGGCAGACATTCACCATTATGGATGGAGGTGCTGAGCAGTCAAGTCACACTACGGTTTTGGATCTTGGAGAGCAGTTCACTCCTTCTTTTCTTGGACATGAGCATTCTGCAACAGCCTACTCGCCACCTTGGATAAGGAGACTTGAACAGAGACAGAAAAAGTCTCTGTCAAGATCTCGTGGTGCCTGAAAGATCTTGTTCGTCCGGTCAAGCTAATGACCTTAAACAAGCGCTGACTGGGAGGCAACCCACTTTTAGGTTCATTTTTATTTTCATTTTTCTTTTTGATTTTGGTGTTTTGATTTTTCTGTTTAAGTGTGTTCAGAGGCGTGAGAAACAGGCAGAATCGCCTTGCATCGATCGACACACCTAGTGCATCGGTCGATGCAGTTGCGATTTACGGTTTACCGATTCAATTGCGGTCCAGACATCGGTTATTCACATAACCGCGAGCAAAATTTGCCTTGCATCGATCGACACCCTTGTGGCATCGATCGACACAGGGCGACGACATGTACGTGTTCTGCAACTTTTCGGATTGTTTCGATTTGATTATTTATTCTCACCGACCCTAAGCTTGACACTACTGGGGACAGTGTATTTTAAGTGTGGGGGAGGAGCTACTGACGCACGCTTTTGTTTTCTTAAGAGTCAGTCCAATTTTCAAAAATTTGTTTTATCGAGTCAAAATCAGTTTAAGTAGGAAACAATGATTTTTTGAGAAGATTAGCAGCACTTGCAGGAACTTAAGTAACCATTGGGATGAAGCTGCATATTATCTCTGACTATTAGAAAACCCAGACATGGATCAACCTACTGAGAACACCCACATCACTTCAGGTATCAGAGGATCCTTTACTGACTTCACCTTAATACTGACTTAGATTTCTCACCTAAGGGCTTGGTATACTTTGTGTCGGATTCCCTTGTTAGTTCTGACACAGCCTGTAAACCTGTCCTATCTAGTTCCCTTCTCCCCTTCCATAAAATAAAAAAAAAGATAATAAACTGAGGATGAGTTAGTAACTCCGAAGTGGTCATGGGAATGGTAGCTAAAACTCTCATATCCTGTGCATCCATGGAATGTGTCCAAAGTACACCCCTTAACGAGAAGAGCACTGATAAAAAAAATAAAATGATACCCAATGGGGAAAAATCAGAATGCTAAGGAAGGGAAAAGAGAAGAAAGGCACTAGAGAAAGATAGTATGGTGGTCTAGAGCTGATAAGGTAAGAGTCCATGTGCCTTTGATCGATATTCCTTAGGTGAGACCACACTTAAATACTTGCAGAAGTCAGTAGGGAGAATTTGAATGCTTGAATGTGATTGTGTAGTTTACTTAGGACAGTTGCTAAGTGTGGGAGAAGTATATGTTGGTCTTGATGTCTGCAGGTTGATTCTTTCATGTGGATTACTAAGGGGAATCTGAGTGTTGCTGCTTCTAGGATGAAAAGAGTTTCTGAAGAGTTTTCAAACCTCTTCACTACATTCTAGTTCTCTGTTTTGCTTGAGGGCAAGCAAAGGCTAAGTGTGGGGGAGTTGATATATCATGGTTTTTACCGGTTTTATGCCATGATATAATTGTGTTTTAGTGTTCTTTTGTGTTCTTTTAGAGTCTTTTACAGGTATAATCAGGTTTGGAGCGGAATTGGAGATATTGGAGCATTTTGGGGATTTTTGGAGTGATTGGCCGAGAGATTGAGCTCACTGTCTGATTTGAGATCATGCATCGATCGACACACCCTTGGTGTCGATCGACACACTAGCGAGATGGGCCGATTACGGCGGTTTAATGAAGATTCATGATTTTGTACTTTGGCCCAGAAGTTTCCAGTATTTACAAAGAAGCCCCAGCCGAGATTATGCCTATATAATTAGGATTTTGGTGTTTATTTTACGGACGCTTTCATAATTAAGAGCAGAGAGTTTTTAGAGCTATTGGGGCTGATCTGATCATGTACTTCACTTTATTTTGGAGAAGATTTCGAACCCCTTTATTTATTTAATCTCTTTTATGATTTCTATTAATTCATTGATTATGTTTACATCTTCTTCTGACCAAAAAAAAAAAAGTTTACATCTTCTATGTCTGAGTAGATTCATAGTTAGGTTTAGGGTTTCTCATTAAGGATTTGATGACTTGCTAGACTTGTTTAAATCAGTTAAGGATTCACATGAATAGAATGTTCTTCGATCTAAATTGAGTTTAATGCTAGTTCTAACCTGATCAATTAGAATCTAGATCTTAGGTTGCTAAATACGACACGAGAGTGTGGTTTAGAATCTGAACTATTTAGGTTGAGCAATTAAATTATTCGCAAAGAGATTTGGCTTAGTTTAATTGTGAACATATCGAACTTGAAATTAATGCTGGTTTAATCTGTTAGTAATTGCAAAGAGATTTGGATTACTGCACTTAGACTTAGAGAATTCTCGCAAAGAGATTTGGTTAATTCTATATCCGTGATTTGAGTTCTAGAACTGTGCTTAATTAGATCCTGACTGATTGATTTGTCTGCTTGTCTGATTTCCTGAGAACACCCTAGACTTAGCGCCTTTAATTAACTGTTTTCACCACCAACAATCTGCTACTTGTTTACTTTCTTGCTCTGCTATTTAGTTTACTACAATTTGCTTTCTTCTTAGTTTAAATTCCTACGGTTCTTTATCTATCGAGACCAGAGTCTCTGTGGATTCGATACCCTATATACTACAATCACTTAACTGTGCACTTGCAGTAGAATAGGATTAAAACCTGACCCTATCATATTACTAGGATTTCGTGGTAAAACTTGCTGAACTAGGTAATACTAGAATAACTTGGTTATACTGTGTTGTTTGTGATACTGTATTTTTTGTTGCAAGGTGCCTCGGAGGAAACGATAGCCCTGCGACCTCTTAAAATGTACATCCCGCCAGATCAGTATAGTGAGAGCGTGAAGCTACCAACGCGGTGCTACATCGAGCAAAATTTTGAAGACTTTTGATGAATTAAATCTCAATTCGACGGAGACGTCATGGTTAGAGAACTATCCGCAGTTCTCCCACATTTATCACATGCCGAGGAGCAATCACAAGGTTCAACCCATGTGGATGCTTCTGCTTCGTACCACTGAAATCAAAAGGAAAAAGGAAGCTTGGTTTGTGGTTAGCGGCGTTTTCATCCGATACGGGTTGAGAGCACGCATTGATTTCAGGACTCGACTGCCGCAACTATCCTATCAACTGGAAGAGACAAGAATCCTCGGACTTCAAGAAGAATTATTTCGACGGGAAAGTTTTACGTGAAGACGTGAAAAAGAAGCTTAACGAAATGAGACCGGATGAGACTGGAGATAGGCTGAAGATGGCGGTGCTGTATTTCTTGAGCAACATTGTTTATTGTCCCATAAAAACTGGAAATAAAGCCAAACCCGTGTTGGACGTATTTCTAAGATACGTGAGTGATATGGATTTATGCCAGACATTTACTTGGGAAAGATTGTCGTTTGAGTACATGTTGGAGTCCATTTACAAGACGATTGATCATTTTAAAGGGAAAGTATCGGGTCCATGGACGATTCCTGGTTTTTGTCTTCCATTGGAGGTATAAACTTAGGACTTTTCATTTTAACAAATCTTTTTGTAATGTCTAATTTTTTAATTTGTTTTTGTAGCTTTTGGCGGTGGAGGCCATTCCAAAACTGAGAGACAGCTTCCGAGAAGTTGTACCATTTCCTTACGACGATTGTCCGAGAATGTGCAAGGACAAGTGGAAAAAGGCGACATGAGAGGGTGGCCTCTTGAGACAGTCTACGAGAAACTCGGTGATACTAAGGTTAGAAGTACTAGCAGAAATTGGTAATACTAGTAGAAATTGGTAATACTAGTAGCAATTGGAATAATCAAATTTTGATTGTTTAAATATGTTAAAATTTACAGGACATTGATAGTGTGTTGGTAGCCACGTCTGAGGAGAATGAGCTGTTGGAAGAGATCATGGAAAAAGAGGACGATGTCGATGAGCACGATATTGTTGTGGAAAGTTGGTGCAAGCGTCTAGACCAAGGATTAACTGTTAGGTTTGAAGATATGCTGGAAGAAGATTTGAAAGGGCGGCAACCTAAGAAGGAGGCATGAAGAGTAGAGAAAGAACGCCGAAATCACAAGGCTTTTGTGGAGGAGTTGTCCGCCGTGTTTACGAACATGGGAGTGCAGATGAGTTTGCTTATGGTGAAGGTCAGCGAGATGGTCGAAAGGATCAAGCCTCTTGAAGAGTTTGTGAAGGCTCAGAAGTCTCGGAGGGGAGGTGGTGATGGTGTTTAGAGACACCTATGATTCTCCTCTTATGTTGTTTTTTTCTTGGAACTTTATTTAGGTAATTCCTTCTTTTGCTACAATTGTTTTGATCGGAGAACGGGTAGAACTATGTTGCCACTGTTTTTCTTTTTGGTCAAAACTATTTTGCTATTTCCAAGTAGTATTTTGTTGTTGGTTTGCATTGAACTTAAATTTATGGTAAAACTAAGTAAAACAAGTAATACTAAGTCTTAAACAAAACATAGATAACAAATAATCAACAATGAAGTTGATAATAAGTCTTACTTAAACAAGACATAGATAGATAGCAAAACATAACATAACATAACATAACCAACTACTTTAGCTTGGCAATCTCCTTTCGCAGTTCTTCAATCGTCTTGTCCTGCTCTTCAACCTTCCGAAGTAGCTTCTTAATCTCTTCTTCGACACCAAAAACTCATGGCTGACGAAAGTGGAGTCCATCATCCTATCAAAAAATAAAACATACACTTTTCTAATAGTTATACTCAGTATTACCTAGTTTTACCAGTTCTACAGACGAAGAACATTCATATAGTGTTACCTAGTTTTCCAGTTCTACAGACGAAGATTCATATAGTGTTACCTAGTTTTACCAGTTCTACAGACGAAGAAAATTCGTATAGTGTTACCTAGTTTTACCAGTTCTACAGACGAAGAACATTCATATGGTGTTACCTAGATTTACCAGTTCTACCCAGAAAAAAAGAAATGAAAATTTACCTTAAATTGGCTGCAGGTGAAGTACCTACTGCCGGGTAAAGTGTCGAAATCATGCTGATACTTTGGATTTGGAGACATATCGTTCTTAATTTCTCCACCGCATGGGCATTTGGTTGGAATCCCATATTGGGCATCCGATGTGAATATAACCATATCGTTATGCTCCATTTTGCGCTTCATCTCCTTACTGCGCCTCCTCTCATCCTCGTATGGATCAAGGCTGAAATTCTCCATTATAGTGTGAAAGAGAGAGAGAGAGAGACAGAGAGAGAGAGAGAGAGAGAGAGAGAGAGAGAGAGAGAGAGAGAGAGAGAGAGAGAGAGAGAGAGAGAGAGAGAGAGAGAGAGAGAGAGAGAGAGAGAGAGAGAGAGAGAGTGTTGTAGTTGTAGTTGGTTAATCAATCAAAATTTTAAATTGTATGAAATTCGAAAATTTTGATTGTGGCGCCAAAATTTATCGATTTTACCGCCGAAAAATTGGAATTTGTTTTTGTTTTTTTTTTAAACGGCGATTTTTTTTAGTGTTTTAAAATATCACACATAGTTATACCAAGTTATTAGTTATACAAAATGTTCAAATATTTGGTTTACAGTTAAATTAGTATTACACCGACTAAAAGTTATTTTTTTTAGTATTACATTTGATTTTATTGATCTACCATATGCATCTCATTTCCCAGTGCATTTCTTAGTTTGAATATTATTTTTCAGTAACTTTCACTTCCCAAGTCTGTTCTCCATTAGAAGGTATTTCTTAAAGTATAATGAAAGGTTTGGTGAATATGTTTCATAGAACCCCATTTTAAATAAAATTTGGTTAATTTATTCTTTGTAAAACATATAATATAAGCACATAGTTCTTCCAAAATTCCATGCTTTCATCAGATGATTAAGTTTGGTTTTAATTAACCAAACATAAATACTTTAGAAAGAGTCAAGTATTACAACTCATGCGCAGTTATACTAGTATTACCCAGAACTCACGAAATCGTTATATATTATTGGGAAAATTATTTATCTAGTATGAAAAAAATATAGTTATTATTAGAGTATGATTAATCTTTTGGCCTTGTTTCTCAAGATTTTATTGCCTAAAATATCCCTATCATCATTTGGAGGGAAAAAAAATTACAGAAATGCCATTAATTTTTTTTTCATGTCAGCGAAAAAATCAAATATTTACGAAAATGCCACCTTCCCTGCGAAATTAAATCCGCAGTCACGTGTTGCAGATTTTGTGGTTGCGGATTTGTTTGTGTAATTATGGAAATGATGTTACGGATTTAAATGCAAGTGTCGCAGATTTGTTTCTTTGTTGCGGATTTAAAATAAATCCGCGACAAATGAAATGTACTTTAAAAATTAAAAATTAAAAATTAAAAATTAAAAATTAAAAATTAAAAATTAAAAATTAAAAATTAAAAATTAAAAATTAAAAATTAAAAATTAAAAATTAAAAATTAAAAATTAAAAATTAAAAATTAAAAATTAAAAATTAAAAATTAAAAATTAAAAATTAAAAATTAAAAAATAAATATTAAAAATTAAAAATTAAAAATTAAAAATTAAAAATTAAAAATTAAAAATTAAAAACTAAAACAGAAAACAGAAAACTAAAACTAAAAACTAAAAATTAAATAAAAAAATTAAAATTAAACTAAAAATTAAAAAACTAAAAAAAATAAAAACTAAAAAATTTAAAATTAAAAATATATATTATAAAACTAAAAAATAAAAAAAATTTAAAAATAAAAAGTAAAAATTTAAAAATTATAAATTAAAGATATTAAAATCAATCATAACTGTTAATTAATTACTTTCCAAATGTGATCTTTTCAAATTAGTAAAACTTCCAAACTATTTCCAAACTATCTTCCTAAAATAATGGTGGTTTAAAAAAGGAAAGATATTAAAAAATTTCCGTTTAAAAAAAAAAAAAATCTTATGTACAGATATTCCAAAATTTCAACTATAATCAATAAATATTACAAAATATATGAAAAATAATTATAGACTTATTTCGTTGATTGCAGAAAATTATTATTAAATCAAAACTTTTAGGGAATTAATTATTTTTAAATTTTATTGGATTTTTTTAAAAATGTAGTATTTTAAAATAATATAAAAGTTTCCGTTTAAGAATAAGTCGAATTGTTATAATTACTTACCTAAAATCATGGCCGGTTTGAAAAAGGAAAGATTTTAGAAAAAATCAATTTAAAAATAATTAAAATCATATATGTATATATTCTGAAATTTCAAAAATAATAAGTTTAAAATGTTTTTTTTAATATTAAAATTTTATTTAACACATCAAAAAATTTGAAACTTATAAATTTATTTCGTAAACTTATTATGCTTAAAAAACAAAATTAAAATTCTTTATATTAAAAACTATATTAAAATAATACAACCTAAAAAAAAAATTGACCTACATAGGTTCATACAATATAATATTTTAAATTTTAAAAAGTCATTATTTGCAAGATAAATTATATTTTCAATTTTAAATTAATTTGTAAAACTATTTAAGGAAATAGAATAACAAATCCGCATTAAAAAAAAGATGAGTAAAAATGCCACGTCATCAATTTAGAAAAATCTGTACACACAAAAATTAAATCTGCAACACATCAACTAAATCTGTAACACTAGAATACTAGTTTTGTAATTTTTTTAAGCATTTTGTATGTGTTACAGAGTTTTTCAAAATCGGCAACACATACAAAAAATCTGTAACACTGCGAATAAAATCTGCATAAACAATCCGCAAAATCTTGAAAAAAACTGCAAAAACCCAATAAAATCTTCAACACTAACGAAAAAATCTTCGAACTCAATTTTACAAAAACGAACAAATCCGCAAGTATACAAAAAAACTGCAACACATGGAACAAATCTGTTACACTACGAACTAATTTAGTAATTAAATTTTAAATTTTAAATTTTAAATTTTAATTTTAAATTTTTAATTTTTAATTTTTAGTTTTTAGTTTTTAAGTTTTAATTTTTAATTTTTTAATTTTTAATTTTTAATTTTTAATTTTTAATTTTTAATTTTTAATTTTTAATTTTTAATTTTTAATTTTAATTTTTAATTTTTAATTTTTAGTTTTTAATTTTTAATTTTTAGTTTTTAATTTTTAGTTTTTAATTTTTAATTTTTAATTTTTAATTTTTAATTTTTAATTTTTAATTTTTAATTTTTAATTTTTAATTTTTAATTTTTAATTTTTAATTTTTAATTTTTAATTTTTAATTTTTAATTTTTAATTTTAATTTTTAGTTTTAAATTTTTATTTTTAAGTTATTAATTTTTAATTTTTAATTTTTAATTTTAATTTTAATTTTTAGTTTTAAATTTTTATTTTTAAGTTATTAATTTTTAGTTTTAAATTTTTGTTTATGATTTTTAATTTTTAGTTTAAAGTTATTTATTATAATTTTCGATTTTTATTTTTTATTTTTTATTGCCATATTTTAAATTTTTATTTTTATTTGAAAAATAAAATAAGATTAATTAGTAGTTTAATCATAGTGGCAATTTTGTCTTTTTACATACTCATAATACTAACTTAGTAAACTTTTAGTGAAGAATACTAAACTAGTAATTCTAATAAAGATTAATACTAGTTGGAGTAAATTTCACTATATTATTATGTAAATGACAACAATCATTGCAGTGTTTTACATAACAAAAGCAAAAGCTCAAAAATTCTACAAAACATAGTATTCTCCATACAACAATCATGGCAGTGTTCTTCCCCCTGCCTTTTGTTCTGTACCCTTACCCTTTTACGTCTTTCTCCAGTCGATGGAAGTCTTTTTATATTTTTCCGACCCTTCCTTATGATGATATCCGGAGGTATTATCTGCTTCTCGATGATGTAATCTGGGACAACCCACGCAGATATATCATGCACAACATAGATCGACCTGACATAAGCCAATGTCCACAACTCGTTCAAATAATATTTCGAACACAAATCATGAAGTTCTATGTGGATATCACGCATTCCATTTTCTTTGAAATAGATGAAAGCGGCTAGAGCATGGAGACAAGGATATTTATGAATATCGATGAACTTGCAAGTGCAACTTTTATCTACCAAATTCACTAAATGAAGCGTTCCTTCATCATCATCAACTTCGTATTCAAGTGAATAACTGTTTACCTCTCGCACATGCAATTTATCAGCCTCAAGCCATTTTTTGTGCAAGAAGTTCTCATTCAATGGCACCAGTTTGTTTTTAATCGGTCCTGCCACAGACTCTTTCCTATGATCGTTAAACCAATAAAAAAACTTTTGAAGTATGGTATCCAGAAATGGTAGTAAGGAGTACCTCCTGGCGTCCTTAAAAACTTTGTTTAGAGATTCGACGGAGTTGCTAGTGTCGAGGTTGTATCTATCATCCGGAGATACAAATCTTGCCCATTTTTCTAGCAGGGTGGTTTCCTCCGCATACTTCGCCGCTGAAAGATATCTCTTCTTAAACTCGTCGTAAAGATTGTTGAACTCAGAAACCGTGTGAGCCCAACCGCACTCTTGGAATTGTTTGGCGACAAAGTCCTTATTTGCGTGATGAGGAGCATGACCTTTAACATTTTGGGCCAAATGCCATAAGAAAATCCCATTATGAGCTTGTGGATACACGTTAGCTATGGCGTTGATGAGGCTTAAATTTCTGTCACTCACAAACACCAAATCGGAAGAGTCGGCTACAACAGTTTTCAAAATCTCGAAAAACCAGGCCCAACTATCATTATTCTCACCGTCGAGTACCCCAAATGCTATAAGATAAATGTGACGATTGGGATCTTGAGCTACGGCGAAAACTAGTACACCACGATATGCGGTCTTCAGAAAAGTTGCATCCGCCATAATCACTTTCCTCATGCACTTAAACCCTTCAATACAAGCTCCCAAAGCTATGAAAAGGTACTTGAATTTTTCCACCTCATCCAGTTTCACTTCCGTTACTGTACCACGATTCAGCTCCTCTAGGACGTACAAATAACGATACAACATACGGTAGCTATCTTCTTGACTACCACGCAAATCGCCCTCTCAGAGCCGTGGAGTATGATATCCCTACACCAAATTTTATCTTCACAATATCCATGATAACTTTAGGAGTTGGAGTCTCGTATTTCCCTGGATAATCTTCACTCAACAGAGATGCAACTAGTTTTGATGATCCTTTCCTCTTCTCCCAGCCTTCTTCACTCTGACTAGTCCGGCTGCATGTGTGCATCTTCGTGTACGTTCTAATCGAGAAACTTTCGGATTTTGTGATCTTTGCTGCTCGTACTCTCCAGTTACAGCTTCGTTGAGCACATCTAGCCACCGATCGCTGAGAATCAGATTTTTGTATGAAATACCCGAAAGAGTTAACAAATGCGCCTCTATGAACCAATTTTGCTAAAAAATTCTTGCTTGGAAATTCTACACCAACAATCAAATCCAAACCGTATTCCCATGGCGGTAAAATCGGACTACATTCAACAACAGGTGGTTCCTCAACATATTCATCACGCATATCTGATGAATCCATACTGTTGCCCTTATATTCATCATGTACTGTATCTCCATCATTTTCGAGATCATCTCCATCATTTTCGAGGTCATCTCCATCATTTTCGAGAGCATCTCCATCATTTTTGAGATCATCATCCTATTTTTATTTATCCCTCGTTCGTTGTCAACGTACAACATGATGGCATCAGGTCCTATTTCTCCTATTTCATGATTTTTGGGCTGCGAATCTTCATAGTTCATACCATAAGAGCTTTTTCCCTCTCTCGACTATTGCTCAGGCAGTTCCGGTGTATTCAGCACCTCCACATACAAAACACATCTATGGTTCTCATTATCAACATGCGTTAGATAGACACACAACTCCTCATCATCATAAATATATGACTATTCCTCACACCCATCAAGCCTAGGAATGTAACTTAATTGGAATTTAACCTTACTTCCATCTAAACCAATCTTCTTGTATAACCTAGCTTCTACCATCGACATTGTTGTCTCCTCAACTGATGCCTTAAACACTATACCATAAAGGCGACCTTCGCATTTATAATGTATGCTGACGCTGTTGCTCATTTTAACCTGCCAAACACCAAAAACTCAATCAAAACAGTTATTTGTGCACATTCATACAATTGTTGTTCACAGTAATACACTAGTTGTTCACAGTTATTCATTAGATGTACACAGTTATACCCTAGTTTTACTAGTCATACAACATTTCCCAGTGTTACTGGTTTTACCTAGTTCTACTATTATCGAATGAACATGAACCCGGAACCCAATTCAATTGGTTTCATGATCTGAAAAAATAAAATTTTACAATTATTCAACCACAGCAATGCATCTGTAACCAATTTGGACTCATAATCAACCCAGAAACATTCGTTAGACACCAACGTTCATCAAATCGATTACAATATACCATTTGAAATCGATTAAAGAGACTAATCTACACATTCGTTATAGAGACCAATAAACGATTAAACCTTGATTTGGAGCTTAATGCAGCTACGGCGCGGCGGCGCGGCGAAGGAGACGTCGACGGCGGTGTAGGAGGCGAAGATCGAAGCTACAGAGGTGAATCCGACAGAGCTAAAAGGAAAGGAGATCCCGACGAGACTGGTCAAACGAAGCGAGCTCGATCTCTCCCCAGGTCAAAACGATACTCAGATCAAGAGGGAGAATCGGATCGGATACAATCCGCCCCATACCCACGATGATTTTCGATTTTATTTACTTTCAATTTTTTTTTTAAGAATTAGTAAGGGCATTCCGGTAATCAACCAGTCTCATTTAAATTAGAAGGATATTGTAGATTAAAGAGGGGTAGTATATATCAGTTCTTAAAATTTAAGAAACAAAGCTAATGTTTCCTTTGGTTATGGGGGTTTCGTCTCTTATGGGCCTATGAGGCAAAATAAAATCTACACTACCCCTCTTTAATCTACAATACCCTTCTCATTTAAATAAGACTGGTTGATTACCGGAATGCCCTTACTGATTCTTAAAAAAAAATTGAAAGTAAATAAAATTGAAAATCATCGTGGGTTGTATGGGGCGGGTTGTATACGATCCGATTCTCCCTCTTGATCCGAGTATCGTTTTGACCCGGGGGGAGATCGAGCTCGCTTCGTTTGACAAGTCACGTCGGGATCTCCTTTCCTTTTAGCTCTGTTGGATTCACCTCCGGAGCTTCGATCTTCACCTCCTACACCACCGTCGACGTCTCCTTCGTCGCGCCGCCGCGCCATAGCTGCATTAAGCTCCAAATCGAGGTTTAACCGTTTATTGGTCTCTATAACGAATGTATAGATTTGTCTCTTTAATCGATTTCAAATGGTATATTGTAATTAATTTGATGCACATTGGTGTCTAACGAATGTTTCTGGGTTGATTATGAGTCCAAATTGGTTACAGATGCATTGCTGTGGTTGAATAATTGTAAAATTTTATTTTTTCAGATCATGAAACCAATTGAATTGGGTTCCGGGTTCATGTTCATTCGATAATAGTAGAACTAGGTAAAACCAGTAACACTGGGAAATGTTGTATGACTAGTAAAACTAGGGTATAACTGTGTACATCTAATGAATAACTGTGAACAACTAGTGTATTACTGTGAACAACAATTGTATGAATGTGCACAAATAACTGTTTTGATTGAGTTTTTGGGTATTGTTTGGCAGGTTAAAATGAGCAACAACGTCAGCATACATTATAAATGCGAAGGTCGCATTTATGGTCTAGTGTTTAAGGAATCCTTTGAGGAGATAACAATGTCGATGGTAGAAGCTAAGTTATACAAGAAGCTTAGTTTAGATGAAAGTAAGGTTAAATTCCAATTGAGTTACATTCCTAGGCTGGCTGAACAGTCATATATTTGTGATGATGAGGAGCCGTTTGTCATCTAACGCATGTTGATAATGAGAACCGTAGATGTGTTTTGTATGTAGAGGTGTTGAGTACACCAGAACTGCCCGAGCAACAGTCGAGAGCGGGAAAAAGCTCTTATGGTATGATTTATGAAGATTCGCAACCCAAAAATCATGAAATAGGATAAATAAGACCTGATGCCATCATGTTTTACGTTGACAACGAACAAGGGAATAAAGAAAAAGAGGATGATGATCTCGAAAATGATGGAGATGCTCTCGAAAATGATGAAGATGACCTCAAAAATGATGGAGATGATCTCGAAAATGATGGAGATACAGTACGTGATGAATATAAGGGCAACGTTATGGATTCATCAGATATGCGCGATGAATATGTTGAGGAACCACCTGTTGTTGAATGTAGTCCGATTTTACCGCCAAGGGAAGACGGTTTGGATTTGACTATTGGTGTAGAATTTCCAAGCAATAATGTTTTAGAAAAGTTGGTTCATAGAGACGCATTTGTTAACTCTTTCGGGTATTTTATACAAAAATCTGATTCTCAGCGATGGGTGGCTAGATGTGCTCAACGAAGCTGTAATTGGAGAGTACGAGCAGCAAAGATCACAAAATCCAAAAGTTTCTCGATTAGAACGTACACGAAGATGCACACATGCAGCCGGACTAGTCAGAGTGAAGAAGGCAGGGAGAAGAGGAAATGATCATTAAAACTAGTTGCATCTTTGTTGAGTGAAGATTATCCAGGGAAATACAAGACTCCAACTCCCAAAGTTATCATGGATATTGTGAAGAGAAAAGTTGGTGTAGGGATATCATACTCCACGGCTCTGAGAGGGAAAAATCAAGCAGTTTGCGATTTGCGTGGTAGTCCAGAAGATAGCTACCATATGTTGTATCGTTATTGGTACGTCCTAGAGGAGCTGAATCATGGTACGGTAACGGAAGTGAAACTGGATGAGGTGGGAAAATTCAAGTACCTTTTCATAGCTTTGGGAGCTTCCATTGAAGGGTTTAAGTGCATGAGGAAAGTGATTATGGTGGATGCAACTTTTCTGAAGACCGCATATCGTGGTGTACTAGTTTTCACCGTAGCTCAAGATCCCAATCATCACATTTATCTTATAGCATTTGGGGTACTCGACGGTGAGAATAATGATAGTTGAGCCTGTTTTTTCGAGATGTTGAAAACCGTTGTAGCCGACTCTTCCCATTTGGTGTTTGTGAGTGACAGAAATTTAAGCCTTATCAACGCCATAGCTAACGTGTATCCACAATCTCATCATGGGTGTTGCTTATGGCCTTTGGACCAAAATGTTAAAGGTCATGCTCCTCATCACGCAAATAAGGACTTTGTCGCCAAACAATTCCAAGAGTGCGGTTGGGCTCACACAGTTTCTGAGTTCAACAATATTTACGACGAGTTTAAGAAAAGATATCCTTCAGTGGTGAAGTATGCAGAGGAAACCACCGTGCTAGAAAAATGGGCAAGATGTGTATCTCCGGCTGATAGATACAACCTCGACACTAGCAACTCCGTCGAATCTCTAAACAAAGTTTTTAAGGACGCTAGGAAGTACTCCTTACTACCATTTCTGGATACCATACTTTGAAAGTTTTATGATTGGTTTAACGATCATAGGAAAGAGTCTGTGGCAGGACCGAGTACCAACAAACTGGTGCCTTTTATTGAGAACTTCTTGCACAAACGATGGCTTGAGGCTGATAAATTGCCTGTGCGATAGGTAAACAGTTATTCACTTGAATACGAAGTTGATGATGATGAAGGAAAGCTTCATTTAGTGAACTTGGTAGATAAAAGTTGCACTTGAAAGTTCATCGATATTCATAAATATCCTTGTCTCCATGCTCTATCCGCTTTCATCTATTTCAAAGAAAATGGAAGGCGTGATATCCACATAGAACTTCATGATTTGTGTTCGAAATATTATTTGAACGAGTTGTGGATATTGGCTTATGTCAGGTTGATCTATGTTGTGCATGATATGTCTGTGTGGGTTCTCCCAGATTACATCATGGAGAAGCAGATAATACCTCCGGATATCATCATAAGGAAGGGTCAGAAAAAGATAAAAAGACTTCCATCGACTGGAGAAAGACGTAAAAGGGTAAGGGTACAAAACAAAAGGCAGGGGGAAGAACACTGCCATGGTTGTTGTATGGAGAAAACTATGTTTTGTAGAATTTTTGAGCTTTTGCTTTTGTTATGTAAAACACTGCAATGGTTGTTGTCATTTACGTAATACTATATAACGATTTCGTGAGTTCTGGGTAATACTAGTATAATCGCGCATGAGTTGTAATACTTGACTCTTTCTAAAGTATTTATGTTTGGTTAATTAAAACCAAACATATTCATCTGATGAAAGCATGGAATTTTGGGAGAACTATTTTCTTATATTATATGTTTTACAAAGAATAAATTAACCAAATTTTATTTAAAATGGGGTTCTATGAAACATATTCACCAAACCTTTCATTATACTTTAAGAAATACTTTCTAATGGAGAACAGACTTGGGAAGTGAAAGTTACTGAAAAATAATATTCAAACTAAGAAATGCACTGGGCAATGAGATTCATATGGTAGATCAATAAAATCAAATGTAATACTAGAAAAAATAACTTTTAGTCGGTATAATACTAATTTAACTGTAAACCAAATATTTGAACATTATGAATAACTAATAACTTGGTATAACTATGTATGATATTTTAAAACACTAAAAAAAATCGCCGATTTAGAAAAAACAAAAACAAATTCCAAATTTTTTTCGGCGGCAAAATCAAAATTTTTAGCGCCACAAACAAAATTTTCAAAATTTTCGAATTTCATTCAATTTAAATTTTTGATTGATTAACCAACTCCAACTCCAACTCTCTCTCTCTCGACTAGAAAAAATAACTTTTAGTCGGTATAATACTAATTTAACTGTAAACCAAATATTTGAACATTATGAATAACTAATAACTTGGTATAACTATGTATGATATTTTAAAACACTAAAAAAATCGCCGATTTAGAAAAAACAAAAACAAATTCCAAATTTTTTTCGGCGGCAAAATCAAAATTTTTAGCGCCACAAACAAAATTTTCAAAATTTTCGAATTTCATTCAATTTAAATTTTTGATTGATTAACCAACTCCAACTATCTCTCTCTCTCTCCTCTCCTCTCTCTCTCTCTCTCTCTCTCTCTCTCTCTCTCTCTCTCTCTCTCTCTCTCTCTCTCTCTCTCTCTCTCTCTCTCTCTCTCTCTCTCTCTCTCTCTCTCTCTCTCTCTCTCTCTCTCTCTCTCTCTCTTTCACGCCATAATGGAGAATTTCAGCCTTGATCCATACGAGGATGAGAGGAGGCGCAGTATGGAGATGAAGGGCATAATGGAGCATAACGACATGGTCATGTTCACATCGGATGCCCAATATGGGATTGCAACCAAATGCCCATGCGGTGGAGAAATCAAGAACGATGTGTCTCCAAATCCAAAGTATCAGCATGATTTTGACACTTTACCAGGCAGTAGGTACTTCACCTGCAGCCAATTTAAGGTAAAATTTCATTTCCTTGTTTTTCTGGGTAGAACTAGTAAATCTATGTAACACCATATGAATGTTCTTCGTCTGTAGAACTGGTAAAACTAGGTAACACTATACAAATGTTCTTCGTCTGTAGAACTGGTAAAACTAGGTAACATTATATGAATGTTCTTCATCTGTAGAACTGAGAAACTAGGTAACACTATATGAATGTTCTTCGTCTGTAGAACTGGTAAAACTAGGTAATACTGAGTATATCTATTAGAGAAGTGTATGTTTTATTTTTTAATAGAATGATGGACTCCACTTTCGTCAGCCATGGGTTTTTGGTGTCGAAGAAGAGATTAAGAAGCTACTTCAGAAGGTTGAAGAGCAGGACAAGACGATTGTAGAATTGCGAAAGGAGATTGCCATGCTAAAGTAGTTGGTTATGTTATGTTATGTTTTGCTATCTATCTATCTATCTATCTATCTATCTATCTATCTATCTATCTATCTATCTATCTATCTATCTATCTATCTATCTATCTATCTATCTATCTATCTATCTATCTATCTATCTATCTATCTATCTATCTATCTATCTATCTATCTATCTATCTATCTATCTATCTATCTATCTATCTATCTATCTATCTATCTATCTATCTATCTATCTATCTATCTATCTATCTATCTATCTATCTATCTATCTATCTATCTATCTATCTATCTATCTATCTATCTATCTATCTATCTATCTATCTATCTATCTATCTATCTATCTATCTATCTATCTATCTATCTATCTATCTATCTATCTATCTATCTATCTATCTATCTATCTATCTATCTATCTATCTATCTATCTATCTATCTATCTATCTATCTATCTATCTATCTATCTATCTATCTATCTATCTATCTATCTATCTATCTATCTATCTATCTATCTATCTATCTATCTATCTATCTATGTCTTGTTTAAGTAAGACTTATTATCAACTTCATTGTTGATTATTTGTTATCTATGTTTTGTTTAAGACTTAGTATTACTTGTTTTACTTAGTTTTACCATGAATTTAAGTTCAATGCAAACCAACAACAAAATACTACTTGGAAATAGCAAAATAGTTTTGACCAAAAAAAAAACAGTGGCAACATAGTTCTACCAGTTCTCCGATCAAAACAATTGTAGTAAAAGAAGGAATTACCTAAATAAAGTTCCAAAAAAACCCAACATAAGAGGAGAATCATAGGTGTCTCTAAACACCATCACCACCTTTAAGAGGTATTTGATGTGTCAGTCACAACGTAGTACAAGTGGTAGTACGAGACGTGACTCAGGACATTGATATGTTCGATTGTTGAGATATGAACGAATCTTTATGATGTGATTCGGTTTATGAGTTGTGTGTTGAGCTGGATGAAGATCTTGTAGAGAAGATTGCAGATTGAAGTGGTTACTTATTCTTTGAATAAGTTTCAAGAAAAAAGGAAAAGTTACAAAAAGGTGAAATAGGAAATATCTTAACAAAAAGGATATTTGCTATATATTTATTTAGATAAAATTGAGGAGCAAGTTTAGCCTATATAAATAGGAGAGGTGTGGCCTTATGAAGATGCAAGAGCTGAGAGAATAAAAACTCAAGAGGGCTTTTGTATTTTGGAAAAAGTCTAGGCTCTATGGGGAGTTTAGCTCAGGTGTTTGATCCTGAAGAGTTCTTGTATTGGATAGAGCGGTAGATCAATAGGGTTTGTTCTATTCGTTTGTAATTGGTGGGATTAATTTCTATTCAAGTGAATTCAAAGTTAGGACGAGGTCCCGAGGAGTAGAAAAAAATCGAACCCCGTTAACAAACTTTGTGTGTCTTACTTTCTGCTCTTTATATTGCCTCACCTGCACTTTCAATTGATATCAGAGCGGGTGCTTGATAGAGATTTAGTCTTATTTCGACCAGATCTAAGGTGAGGATCAGAAGGTAGCTCAGGAAGTAGCACAGAGTTCGGTTCGATGGAGACTCATAACGAAGGAACGTCTATGACCAGACCACCACAAATGGATTCTTCAAATTATGGATATTGGAAGTAGGGATGTTAAAACGGGCGGACCCGGCCCGTTTAGGACCGTATCCGTTTAGGGCCGGCCCGATTATGCCCGTTTATTTGTGAGCCCGTCTGAAGCCTGTTTATGTATAAGCTCGTCGGGTTTAACCAGCCCGTTTAGGCCCGTTTACGTTTTTTTTTGTTATCTATTATTTATTTATTAAGTTTGTAATTCTATTAATGTTATTAATAACTAATTAAACTAAATTCATTAATAAAATATCTAAACATAAATATTTTGTTCGTTAATACATTCATACTACAAAAGAAACATTTATAATAGTATCCACAAGTCTTTTGTCAAAAGATAACACAAAAGATAACACAAAAGAAACATTCTTGCTTTGATTCAAGATAATTGCTTCTTCTCCTCTACTCCACTGCTCCAGCTGAAGCACCAGCACTGAGCCACTGGTCCTGCAATTAGCCAATTACATTGCCAATTATGAATACAATTACAAATTTACAAATTCTAATTGTAACAACAAAGCAGAAAAAGGTTCATACACTAAGCAACAAGCAAGAGAGATCATACACTAAGCAACTAGCAAGAGAGGTCCTACACTAAGCAACTAGCAAGAGAGGACTCATACTTCATACACTAAGCAACAAGCAAGAGAGATCATACACTAAGCAATTAGTATGATAGAGACAGAGGGGATATAGTATCAGTTCTTTAAAGAGAGCTATGTGGCACCTTTAAAGAGAGCTATCAGCTATGTGGCGCCTTGAACACAAGAACAGAACACTGAAGACCACAAAGATTCAGAGACTTGTTTCTCTTTTGAACACAAGAACAGAATACTACAAAGATTCAGAGACTTGTTTCTCTTTTGAACACAAGAACAGAACACCACAAAGATTCAGAGACTTGTTTCTCTTTTGTAACACAAGAACAGAACACTACAAAGAACAGAACATAACACGTTGTAACTAAAAATGAATACCTACGAGTCATGACACATTTGAATCTGCAGATCTTGAACCCTCTACTTTAGTGATTGTGTCATCAATTTCTTCAATGGTACCTACAATTTAGAATGTGAACTAGCTAAAAAATTACAATCATCAAAAATGAGTTACTAAGTTTTGAAGTTTTAAAATTGTTTTACCTTCATAGTCTGGAAAACCACGTAACCAATTTCGCGTGCAGAGTAAAGCTTGAACGTTCTTTGGCAGCAATCGGTTCCTGTATGGAGACACTGTTGTGATAGGGATGCTGAGCAAATCCCGAGCAATAAACGCTAAATCACCAAGACGATGCTGGTTATCCTTCCAGTAACCCAAAACATCCAAATCTGGAAAAGATTTCCTCTCTAGACTCGGCTCATCCAGATATATATCCAACTGTGTCTTTGTGCTGCCCGAGCCAAATCCGATGCTTCTTTCTAGCTCAAAGAGATCCTATATATCAAGAAATTATCTCAGACAATTCAATACATGAAACCTCAACTGTGTCTTTCGATTTTTCCCTGTTTCATTGTTTTTCTTTAGCAAATTAGAAATGAGATACAGATGCAAGAAGAAACAAGAAGACCGAGCTGAGAGGACATAACACAAAACAAATGCTTTCTTGATACTTTTCTTCAGGTTTCATGCTGTAAGAAAATGAGAAAAGTTGCAGACTTTGCAAGATGTAGACACAGATGGAAACATCCAAACTAGCTTCTCGATTTCATTGTCAGTCTTATACTATCAATGGCCATTACTGCAAATTAACATTGACAAGCATCAAAACCCATGAAGCTCATGAACCAATACAGGTTCAAATGCATGTTATAACATCCAAACATAACAAAAATTGACATTCTTTGGCACGATCTATACGAGAAGTGACCAAAATCATCAACATGAACAGAACTCAAAGACAAGAAATTCTCAACAAACAAAAAGGTTGAACCAAAGAAAAAACTTCACCAATCTGAGTCTACTGTCATAAAACCAGAGTTTCAACACAGTCAAATGCAGATCTAGCGATTCATCATCGTAACGAGAGAATTTATCTGTGTTCAAGGAAACGAACAAGACTTGCTAAAGAACCCGAGAGCATTGATTTAAAGACTTGATGTATGAATCATGTGAAGTATGATGCGGAACAAGAAACCAAGTCATGAATCAAGATCATCAGACACATTGTGAGATTAATAGAGCGAAAAGTAAACACTTACACTATCGAAGTCATCATCAAGCGGAGACTCGGTGACTAGCTCATGTGGAGTTTGTGTCGCTCTAACACTTGAAGAACTTGTCCGAGACTTGGCTTGATATTCTTCATAAAGATCTTTCAAACTCTTCTTAAGTAAGTCAATTCTCTTCACAGAAGTAGTAGGATCAACTGTTTCATACGCTTTTTCAAGCATCGACAACTTTAACCTTGGATCCAAAACTGCACTCATAGCCAAAATGAGACTATAATCCTCCCAATACTTGTCGAACTTCACTTGCATATCACAAGCCATTCTCCTCACATCATAATCATCACAAATGGCATACTTCTCCAGTAACATCTGAATTCTCCAAACTTGTGTAAAGTATACATTTGAAGTGGGATATTTGGAGCCTGAAAAGTAAGTCGTGATGACACTAAATGGCTTTAAGAAATCGCATATCATCTCTCCACGGTCCCATTCTTCCTCTGAAGGTAATGACACATAGTATTTGTCATACAACTTCATGTTAGAGAATGCTTTTCTGAACTTTAATGCTCTCGCGAGCATTTCATAGGTGGAGTTCCACCTAGTAGAAACATCAAGGGATAAGCCAGCTCCACTTTTGATCCCAGCTTTTTCTACACATACTGCAAACGCTTGCTTCCTGGATTGAGAACCTTTCACATACTTTACACTCTCCCGAATGTTGTGCAAAACATCTCTGGCTAACTCTAAACCTTCCTTCACAATGAGGTTAAGAATATGAGCAGAACACCTCACGTGCATAAAGTTACCATCACACAACAAATCCGTGCCACTAATCATCTGAAGCTGTCCCTTAAGAATATCCAACATAGTCAGGTGCTTGTGTTTCTGTTCCTTCATCATTCATCTCAAATTGAGTATCTTCCACATTCATGTCTATGAACTCACTTTGGGCATTAAGAATCGCAATTGTGTTTTGGGACTGAAGATCCATTTCTACAAAACATAAAAACACAAATCTGAAAATCAGAAACATGAACAATATGATAATTGTATATAGTTTGTGAAACATAAAAACACAAATCTGAACTCAAACTCTAGTTCAAAAAATGCACCCTTTAGAACACAAACAACAACAACAAAACTGTTGGAAGTTTTGGTTGATCCTGATTCAATTCTCATATTGATATCAACCTAAACATGCATTAGATCTAGGTGTTCTTATTTAGAAACATATGATCTCACCTTTTACCTGTTTGTTTGCAGCGGAATTGATGAACAGGTCAATGATCAGGGAGATACACCGAGAGATGGATCCTCCAAAGGCTCACACACGCAATCACCGGAAATTGGCTGCTAGACCACAAGGAAGAGAGGCGCAGAGAGAGGAGGAGAATCGCGGCTAGGGTTGGGTTAGAGAGGAAGAGACTTTGGCTTTTAGTCATTAAAAGCCTTCTCTTTCCCTTTTGGGCTTTTGGGCCCAATCTGATTAAATTCCATTTAATCAGACCCATTATTCATTCTCTCTTAGTACGACAAATGCCTAGCACTTTTGTCGTACTTCTGCTATGCCGTTCCAACATTATTTCCTGCTAGCTTAAGCGTGTGACCCATATGGGATCATACAATAAAGGCAATAAGTCCAAGACTTATAGATCATGAGCGGACTCTAGCAAGCCATCATGACCCCCAGTATTGTATGACTTATGTCTGATCACTGACATACTCTTACGTTATAGAGACAGTACAGAGATTGCTGGACACAATTCCAACAATCTCCCACTTGAACTGGAATCTCTGTATTCATAATCCCTTTCGTCTCAATATCTCGATTAGTCATAAGGCAAGATTAGTGTCATCCTTATAAAGCCTAATCTTGTTCATCGGACTCTGATTTGACACTGACAATACAAACGACTCGGGAAAGTCCGTTTGAGCATGGCCATGCATTTTCCAGTATTCAAATCTCCGATTGGCCTAGAGATATTCACTCCATTTATATTGGAGGGACAAATCCCATCTTGTTCCATCACTGTAAACTACTCATTTCATAATGCACCCAAACAAGGTCCTTATAGCTATCACAGAATGATAGCGTTAGACAATGATCAAAGTACATCAGTCCATGTGCAGTCACATGCATGTGAACTCAGGTCTAAGGACTATACTCTATAGTCGTAGTAAGAATCTCTTATGACACAGATATAAATATCCTGAAGAGTTCTTATTAGCGGGTCTTGTCCGGTCGTATGTTCCCAACATACACCTATGTACTGACTTTGATGCCGAGCATCTATGACACACTGAGACTTTGTCATAAGTCACGTACCAATCCAGTCTTACACGGTTGTTGGTGTTCCAATTTCAACAACCTTCGACTAGGGACATGATGATATAAAACATTTATCAAATATAGGATCTCATGATCAAGCTAAATGACTTCGATGACTCAAGATCAAATCATTTACTTCGATGACCTATAAAATGGTTCATATCATTTTGGAACGATTATTTCATCACAGTTAAAATAATCATGAAATAATAATTTCATTAAAACATAAAATAATGTTTTACAAGAACATGTCAAATAACTAAAATAAAGCTCACAGAACTCCCACTCAAATTTAGATTACATTTCAATGTTTCTAATGCCTACAGCTTCAGTCAGGAACTCGAGTTTAGGCCTTGGGAGTGGCTTTGTCAACGGATCAGCGACGTTATCATCTGTCGGAACTCGGCTGATCTTGACTTCCTTTCTATTAATGATGTCACGTATCAAGTGATATCTTCTTTGAACATGCTTGGATTTCTGGTGTGATCTTGGTTCCTTTGCCTGAGCTATAGCACCATTGTTGTCACAAAACAGTGCCAGAGGCTCAGCCGCATCTGGTATCACACCTAGTTCCATAATGAACTTTCGTATCCAAACAGCTTCCTTCGCTGCTTCTGAGGCGGCGATATATTCAGCTTCTGTAGTGGAATCAGCAACGGTGTCCTGCTTGGAGCTTCTCCAACTTACTGCACCGCCATTCAGACAAAAGACATAACCGGACTGTGACCGGAAATCATCTGTGTCTGTCTGGAAACTTGCGTCCGTGAATCCACTGACTTTAAGCACATCACTTCCACCGTACACCAAGAACTTATCCTTAGTATGTCTTAGATACTTCAAGATGTTCTTTACGGCAATCCAATGGTTTTCACCTGGATTTGACTGGTATCTACTCGTCATGCTCAATGCATAAGCAACATCAGGACGAGTACAGATCATGGCATACATAACAGATCCTATTGCAGATGCATAGGGAATGTTCTTCATGCGCTCAAGCTCAGCAGCCGACGTAGGGCTCTGCTTCTTGCTCAGCGTTGTGCCATGTACCATTGGCGTGAAGCCCTTCTTGGAATCTTTCATGCTGAATCTTTGTAGGACTTTGTCAATGTATGAGTCTTGACACAAGCCTATCAGCCTCTTAGGTCTATCCCGATAGATCCTAATTCCAAGAACGTATGCGGCTTCACCCATGTCTTTCATGGAAAAACAACTTCCAAGCCAGTCCTTTACAGACTTCAGCATTGGAACGTCGTTTCCGAGAAGCAGTATGTCATCGACATACAGAATAAGAAATACAATCTTGCTCCCACTAGATTTCTTATACACGCATTGTTCTTCTTCGTTTCTGATGAAGTCAAATTGCTTGATCGCTTCATCAAAACGAAGATTCCAGCTCCTCGATGCTTGCTTCAATCCATAAATGGATTTATGAAGCTTGCATACCTTCCCAGCATTCTTTGGATCTATGTAACCGTCAGGTTGTGTCATATACACATCCTCTTCCAGAATACCATTCAGGAAGGCGGTTTTCACGTCCATCTGCCAAATTTCATAATCATGAAAAGCTGCAGTTGCTAGTAGAATCCGAATAGATTTCATCATAGCCACCGGTGAATAGGTTTCATCGTAGTCCACACCGTGAACTTGTCTGAAACCTTTTGCCACCAACCTGGCTTTATAAATCTGGACATTTCCATCCACGTCAATCTTCTTCTTGAAGATCCATTTGCACTCGATGGCTTTTACACCAACGGGTAAGTCAACCAACGAAAAGACTTGGTTGACCGACATGGAGTCCATTTCGGAATCAGTGGCCTTGCGCCACTTAGAGGAATCTGGGCCCATCATGGCTTGATTGAAGTTCGATGGTTCATCACCATCAATGATCAAAAGATCATGACAGTCAGTCACGAGGAATCCCTGATATCTCTCGGGTTCGTGACGGATCCTCCCGGATCTTCGAACTTCAGGTACTACAGGTTCAGGCTCTACAATTTCTTGTAGGTCCTCCTGCTGCTCTTCCTCATTAGGTTGAGCAGTATCCTGTTCATCTCGAATTTCTTCAAGCAGTACCTTACTCCCACTGTCTTTCTTAGAGAGAAATTCTCTCTCAAGAAAGTTACAATCCCGGGCAACAAAAATCTTGTTCTCGGAACGTAGATAGAAGTAATAAGCCTTGGTTTCCCGTGGATAACCAATGAAGTAGCATTTATCAGATTTTGGTGTAAGCTTATCTGAGATTAATCTCTTAACATAGGCTTCACAACCCCAAATTCTTAGATAAGACAGCACTGGAGCTTCTCCAGTCCATAATTCATATGGTGTCTTTGCTACTGCTTTTGATGGCGCTCTGTTTAGTGTGAACACTGCTGTTAGCAGAGCATATCCCCAAAGGGATATTGGAAGGTCTGTGTGACTCATCATAGATCGAACCATATCCAATAAGGTCCGATTTCTCCTCTCAGACACACCATTCCATTGAGGTGTTCCAGGAGGAGTGAGTTGGGATACGATCCCACACTCTCTCAGATGATCACTGAATTCTTGGCTTAAGTATTCTCCTCCTCGGTCGGACCGAAGAGCCTTAATGCTTTTGCCAAGTTGGTTCTGTACTTCATTTTGGAATTCTCTGAACTTCTCAAAAGATTCAGACTTATGTTTCATCAAATAAACATATCCATACCTACTGAAATCATCAGTGAAGGTAATGAAGTACTGATAGTTTCCTCTTGCATTAGTGGACATTGGGCCACACACATCAGTGTGTATCAGGCCCAATAAGTCACTGGCCCTCTCGTTAGGTTTATTAAAGGGGGCCCGTGTCATTTTGCCCATCATGCAGGATTCGCATTTCTCACATGACTCAAAGTCAAATGAGCCAAGAAGTCCATTCAAATGGAGCCTCTTGATGCGTTTCTCGCTGATGTGCCCTAAACGACAATGCCATAGAAACGTTCGGTTTTCCTCATTAGGTTTAAACCGTTTTGTATTAATGTTATAAATTGGCGCGGATTGATCGAGTATGTAAAGCCCATTCGTAAGAGGGGCAGAACCATAGAACAAATTGTTGCGATTGAAGGAACATAATTTATTCTTAACTGAAAAATCATAACCTTCCAAATCCAACAAAGAAATTGAAATAATATTTCTGCTTATAGCAGGTACAAAATAACAATTATTAAGTTCTAAAATCAATCCCGAAGGTAAAGACAACAAGTAAGTTCCTACAGCTAGTGCTGAAACTTTCGCTCCATTCCCAACTCGTAGCTCTACTTGTCCTTGCTTCAGCCTTCTACTGTTGCTGAGTGCCTGCATATTAGTACAAATATGAGCCCCACAACCAGTATCCATGACCCATGAGGTATTATCAGAAGTAGTTGTATTAACTTCTATAACAAAAATACCTGATGAAGAAGTCTCGAAAGTCTTCTTCTTTAATTCCTTTAGACCTTCCTGGAATTTCTTACAATCTCTTCTCCAATGCCCCAGTTCTTTGCAGAACCTGCACATGTCAGTAGGCCCAGCCTTGGACTTGGGCTTGGGCTTTGGCGTGTCCTTGTCCACGACTTGGACACCCTTGGCCTTTCCCTTATCCTTAGCAGAAGACTTCTTAAACCCCTTGCCCTTCTGTACCATAAGTACATTGGGGTCCTTGGCGGGTTTCTTCAAGTTGGGCTCTGCAGTCTTGAGCATTCCGTGAAGCTCAGGCAGTGTCTTACTCAAGCCATGCATGTTAAAGTTCAGAATGAACTGATCATAGCTTGCAGGTAAAGACTGCAGAATGATGTCGCAGGCAAGTTCCTGGCTGATTGGGCAGTCGAGTTTGTGAAGATGATCGAGATAACCCATCATCTTCAACACATGAGGACTCACTGCCGCATTCGCAGCCAACTTACAGTCCAAGAGGTTCTTAACTGTTTGGAACCTCTCGGTCCTAGCCTGCTCCTGAAAAAGCGATTTCAGGCTTGCCATGATCTCGATTGGAGACAATACACTTTCGAACTGTTTTTGCAGCTCAGGAGTCATTGTCACCAACATCAGGCAATAAACATCATTTTCATCTGACGAATGCTTTTCCCAAGCATTGTGCAGAGTCCTGGCAGCATTGGCAAGAGGCCTCTCGGGGAGGGGATCTCGAAGGACGTAATCCTTCTTCTCCTGCTTGAGGACCAGCCTCAAGTTCCTTGACCATGTCAGGAAGTTCGTTCCAGTCAGCTTCTCCTTCTCGAGAACAGACCGGATCGAGAATGTGTTTTGAGTGCTTGTAGTAGTCATATCTGAAATATATAAATAAAAAGGTTATTAGTTATATGTTCAAAATGATTAATCTCGTATTAAAGTTTAATATGATTAATCACGCATTATATTCAATAACCTAAGTTACCCTCAATAGAATATAATGATTCCAAGATCCACATATAACTAAGATCAAAGTGGGCCACTGGCCGTCACCCAACCTTAGCTTATATCGGTAAGCCCTATATCGGCTAATTATATCCGTGATATAACTCTTGGTTGTGAATCTGGGCCCGAGGCCCAATCCACTCTGATGTCTCAAGGCCCGGGACTCCCGATGGCCTAGTCAAGAAAACCGGACTATACAGTCATGTAGTCATTAATGTCTGGGACTCCCAATGACATTTATGAATCACAAACCGTCTTACCCACGCAAAAGCAGACATCCTCACACTGTAAGGCCATGAATCATTCAACGCTTGATATTGTTTGAGGTTCGTAGGTTTATTAAAATCATTCCCAAAATAGAAGATTACTATTTCGGGAAACTTTCTATTTATGGAAACCTACTATTTTTGGAAACTTTCTAAAATTGGAAACTTTCTAAAACCGGAAACTTTCTAACTTTAGAAACTTCTTTAAAATCCAAAACCCGCAAATTCAGAAACTTCTAATTTTGGAAACTTTCTAATTTCGAAATTTCGGAACTTTATAAAATTTAAAATCGAATTTCATAATTTTATTTTATAAAATAAGTTTTAAATTTAAATCTGAAGAATGACTCAATTAATGGCCCAATTGTTTTAACTTCTTGGCCCGAGGCCCAAGAATTGGTCCATGTCCAAGACATGACCCAATTGTCCAATTAATTGACATAACCGGTCTGGTTCATTAAAACTGGTCTAACCAAGTTTCAATTACTACGATGACCACAATTGTCAACCGGTTATTTACTAAACCGGAATTTCTCAATTTATTTGGTCCAACCAAATCAAATTAGAAATCCCTGGTTTAGGCACTAAATCCAATATTTCTTTCGACATTGGATTTCTTATCCTGGTTTAACCAGATTTAATAAAATTATTAAAATCTGTTTATTAAACCAGAACGATTAATTTTAATTTAAATCTTAAACCGAGCATTGAACCGAACCGAATTAGTCACGAACCAAACCGAGTTGGTCGTGACCTAATTTCCAGCCAAGAACATCTTGTCCAGCCGCTCAGCCGCGAACCGTTCGATCCGAGATCGAGGACGGTCGGGTCGAACCAGCCGGACGTTCGGGACGGGACAGGGACGGCGCACGCGACCGGATGGACGCTCGCCAGACGGACGGGACGCAGCGCACGGACGGACGCATCGGAATCGGTCGCGATCGCCGTGCGATCACTCGGCCGATCGACCGAACCGGTCATCCCGACCGTCCGATCCCGATCGTTCCGATCCCGACCGTTCGCCTTTCGGCCGTGATCACCAACCGGCCAAGCCGGGTCGATCACGCCTTGGCCAATCAACAAAACCCGAGTCATATAGCTCGGTTTTGTGATTCAAGTGTTTGTTCAGGATTTAATTCAGTTTCTTATGTGTTTTTCTTATCAGTAATGGATTCAAAACACATCTAAACAGATTAAACAACCTAAACAATGAATCTAAAACAAGAAACCTAAGAACCAATGGCTCTGATACCACTGTTGGAAGTTTTGGTTGATCCTGATTCAATTCTCATATTGATATCAACCTAAACATGCATTAGATCTAGGTGTTCTTATTTAGAAACATATGATCTCACCTTTTACCTGTTTGTTTGCAGCGGAATTGATGAACAGGTCAATGATCAGGGAGATACACCGAGAGATGGATCCTCCAAAGGCTCACACACGCAATCACCGGAAATTGGCTGCTAGACCACAAGGAAGAGAGGCGCAGAGAGAGGAGGAGAATCGCGGCTAGGGTTGGGTTAGAGAGGAAGAGACTTTGGCTTTTAGTCATTAAAAGCCTTCTCTTTCCCTTTTGGGCTTTTGGGCCCAATCTGATTAAATTCCATTTAATCAGACCCATTATTCATTCTCTCTTAGTACGACAAATGCCTAGCACTTTTGTCGTACTTCTGCTATGCCGTTCCAACATTATTTCCTGCTAGCTTAAGCGTGTGACCCATATGGGATCATACAATAAAGGCAATAAGTCCAAGACTTATAGATCATGAGCGGACTCTAGCAAGCCATCATGACCCCCAGTATTGTATGACTTATGTCTGATCACTGACATACTCTTACGTTATAGAGACAGTACAGAGATTGCTGGACACAATTCCAACAAAAACAACAGAGACCTAATCAAGATCCTATCAATACCAGATGAAACTCAGTACATTGATCTTCCAAAAGTTTACTGAACAACAAACGACAGACGTAATCAAACACATTGATCTTTCATTGCAGTCATTTTATGGATAATTGACAAATCATCAGTCAGTTATCCTAAGTTGCAAACTGACTGAACAAGTTTATATAACATCTAAAATCAGAGTATCTCTAGAATCTCGGCTTTAATCATAATGCTATCTCTAGAATTTGTAAAAAGGAAACACGTGAGAAGCCCGAAGCCAATACAATAACTAGTCAAGAATTCATCATAAAAAGTTCTTGATAAGAAGAGATAAAGAGTAACAATTCACCAAACCAATGGCATTACCAACTCAATTCATCTGACCAAACTCAAAGACTGGTATCAACTTTGGCAAGATCAATATGAGAAGTGACCAAAGTCCTCAACGATAACAAAACTCAAACTCTATAAGCATTGAAATAATGGTATCTATAAAGTCAAACTCTAGTTCAGATGCAGCAAACTCAAACTATATAAACTCAACTCGATAAACTCAAACTCTAGTTCAGATGCAGCAAAGCAGAGACAGAAACCAAACCCATTACAGCATAGTAACAACATATAGAGCTATGTTTTCAGACCCATATCTTGAATCAAAGCAAGAAATCATGACTAGTTATTAGCAGCAGAACCAAAAGCAAACAATGTAAGATCTATGCAGCTTCACATTAACAAACTTTAACATTAATGGGTTAAAGAGCAGTTTTAATAACGAAATTGGACTTTTCCAACAAAACCAATTTCGATTTGCACACATACCTTTGGAGATTAAGGAAGTTGAACCACCCTTCGAAGCTCTATCCTGAGACCAAAAGCACCCTTCATGTTAAGTTCTTACAACAATAGGAACTATACACGCAAAAAACGATTAGGGAATCAAACCTGAAACGATTTCTTCTTCTCCTTCTTCAAAAACCCAGATTCCAAAACGAACAAGTCGGAAACCCAGATTCGAACAAGTCGAAAACCCAGATTCCAACAAGTCGGAAACCTAGATTCCAAAACTCAGAATTTCTGATCGCAAGTCGCAACTCTCTCTCTTTTTTTTTTGAAACCCTAAGAAAGTAACAATGAAACTTCGTCGTTTTACCAATTTGTTTTCTCAAAAAAAAAAAAAACGCGCTTAAAGGGTACCCTTTTAAAAATTACCAAAACCCGTTTAATAAAAGGGCCTAAACGGGTCTACCCATTTAAGACCGCCAATATTTATCACTTAAACGGGCCTAAACGAGCTCATATTTTTACACTAAGCCCGTTTAGGCCCGTTTACAGATGGGTCATTTTAACATCCCTAATTGGAAGGTTCGTATGCAAGCTTTCATTAGTGGTTTTGATGAAGATTGTTGGAATTCGATTGAGATTGGTTGGAATCCCCATATGATGGCTAATGATAAATGGAATGCTGAAGAGAAGAATGCATCAAGTTGCAATTCTAAGACCAAGACTGCAATTTATAATGCAATTGATGCAAGTTACTTCAAGTTGATTTCTCAATGTGTGTCAGCTCAAAAGGCATGGAAAACATTGGAGAACATGTTTGAAGGTACCACAAGTGTCAAGAGGACTAAGCTGGATATGTTAGCATCTAAATTTGAGAATCTAGGGATGTATGAAGGAGAAACCGTGGCTCAATTTAGTGCTAAGTTGTGTGACATATCCAATAAGTCATTCGCTCTGGGAAAGCATTACACGGACAAGAAGCTTGTGAAGAAGCTGAAGAGATCCCTTCCATCAAAGTTTGAGTCAAAGATCTCTGCTGCTGAAGAAGCTCATAATCTGGATGAGATGGTGTTTGATGAGTTTGTTGGGATACTTCAAGCTTTTGAGTTGAATAAAGCATATGAGGAACAAGCTCAGAAGAAGGATGTTGATTTTGGAGTTGCTCTACGAGTTTCATCCTCTGAAGATTATATGGCAATGATGTCAAGAAAATTTTCTAAGTATCTGAAGATGAAGGAAGACAATAAAAATAAAAGAGAGAAGTTGGACAGTTCGTCATCAAAGATATAATGTTATGAATGTCATGGATTTGGTCACTTTAGCCGTGATTGTGCAAATTTACAGCATAACAAGAAGATGAAGAACGTCAATGATGATTCTGGAAGTGATTCAGATGATGGTGAAGGAATAAAGAACTTAGTGGCATTCACAATCTTTGAGTCTAGTTTTGCTATGAAGTCTGCAACAGGATCTGCATCAGCGTCTGCGACGGAACCTGCGTCAGCGTCTGCAACAAGGTGTGCAATTGGAAGTGACAAGGATGAAAGTGATGACGATCATGTAAGTGATGATGAAGATTTTGCTGAGAACTACAAAGCCTTGTATGAGTATTGGTGTAAGATGGTTGAGGAGAATGCATCGTTGACTAAGGAGAAAGTTAAGCTAGAAGCTGAAGTTGCTGAAGTACGAAAGTATGCAACAGAGAAAGAAGAAGAAGCACAGCAAGCCAGATTTCAACTTGAAGAAACTCAAAAGGGCGTGAGGATGCTGAATAATGGCACAAAGCAGTTGGATCATCTTCTTACTATTAGAAAAAGTGATCGATGTGATCTTGGATTCAATGGAGAAACTTCAAAAGCTGACTGTGTTTTTGTGTCTGGTGGAAAGATGGATGCTGCATCAACAGCTGCTACAAAGACTGTAACTGTTATGAAGTCTGCAACTGGTACGACGACTGGTACGGGAATTGGTACGAGAGCTGGTACAAGAACTGCTACAGAGACTGCAACAAGGAAAATCCCCGAAGTGAAGAGTGCACCTAAACGAATTTGGCGTCATGTTTGTCATCATTGTGGAGTTGTTGGGCATATTAGGCCAAGATGCTTCAAGTTATTAAAGGAGAAGAAACGAAGGGAGCAAGCTCTTGGAGTGAGATTTCATGGTCCAATATGTTATCATTGTGAAGGTAGAGGACATGTTCAAAGAGCTACCCATGGAGGGACAAGGGTCAGGAAGATTTGGAGAAAGAAAGTTAATCACTTCATAGATGGTGCAGTGGGATTTCATCCTCAATATGGAGGATGACGGTTCATGTGTTAGTTTTTGACCATGATGTGACTCAAGTAGGGGGAGATTGGTGTTGCTGGTGCTAGATGGTGTTGGATGTTGCTAGTGACGAAGCCTTTGATGCTAGGGTTGTTGAGATCACATACATAGTAAAAAAGGGGGAGATTGAAGAGGTATTTGATGTGTCAGTCACGGCGTAGTACAAGATGTGACTCAGGACATTGATATGTTCGATTGTTGAGATATGAACGAATCTTTTTGATGTAATTCGGTTTATGAGTTGTGTGCTGAGCTGGATGAAGATCTTGGAGAGAAGATTGCAGCTTGAAGTGACTCAGGACTTATTCTTTGAATAAGTTTCATGAAAAAAAGGAAAAGTTACAAAAAGATGGAATAGGAAATATCTTAACAAAAAGGATATTTGCTATATCTTTATTTAGTTAAACTTGAGGAGCAAGTTTAGCCTATATAAAGAGGAGAGGCGTGACCTTATGAAGATGCAAGAGCTGAGAGAATAAAAACTCAAGAGGGCTTTTGTATTTTGGGAAAAGTCTAGGCTGTAGGGGGAGTTTAGCTCAGGTGTTTGATCCTGAAGAGTTCTTGTATTGGATAGAATGGTAGATCAATAGGGTTTGTTCTATTCGTTTGTAATTGGTGGGATTACTTTCTATTCAAGTGAATTCGAAGTTAGGACGAGGTCCCGGGGAGTAGAAAAAATCAAACCCCGTTAACAAACTTTGTGTGTCTTACTTTCTGCTCTTTATATTGCCTCACCTGCACTTTCATACCTCCCCTCCGAGACTTTTGAGCCTTCACAAACTCTTCAAGAGGCTTGATCATTTCCTCCATCTCGCTGACCTTCACCACAAGCAAACTCATCTGCTCTCCCATGTTTGTAAACGCGGCGGACAACTCCTCCACAGAAGCCTTGTGATTTCGGCGTTATTTCTCTACTCTTCCTGCCTCCTTCTTAGATTGTCGCCCTTTCAAATCTTCTTCCAGCATATCTTCAAACCTAACAGTTAATCCTTGGTCTAGACGCTTGCACCAACTTTCCACAAAAATATCGTGCTCATCGACATCGTCCTCTTTTTCCATGATCTCTTCTAACAGCTCATTCTCCTCAGACGTGGCTACCAACACACTATCAATGTCCTGTAAGTTTTAACATATTTAAACAATCAAAATTTGATTATTCCAATTGCTGCTAGTATTACCAATTTATGCTAGTACTACTATCCTTAGTATCACCGAGTTTCTCGTAGACTGTCTCAAGAGGCCACCCTCTCATGTCGCCTTTTTCCACTTGTACTTGCACATCTCGGACAATCGTCGTAAGGAAATGGTACAGAGACAGCTTCGGAATGGCCTCCACCGCCAAAAGCTACAAAAACAAATTTAAAAATTAGACATTAAAAAAAGATTAGTTAAAATGCAAAGTCCTAAGTTTATACCTCCAATGGAACACAAAAACCAAGAATCGTCCATGGACCCGACACCTTCCCTTTAAAAAGATCCATCGTCTTGTAAATGGACTCCAACATGTACTCAAACGACAATCTTCCCCAAGGAAATGTCTGACATAAATCCAGATTATTCACATATCTTAGAAATACGTCCAACACGGTTTTGGCTTTATTTCCAGTTTTGATGGGACAATAAACAATGCTGCTCAAGAAATACAGCACCGCCATCTTCATCCTATCTCCAGTCTCATCCGGTCCTATTTCGTCAAGCTTCTTTATCACATCTTCACGTAAAACCTTCCCGTCGAAATTCTTCTTCTTGAAGTCCAAGGATACTTGTCTCTTCCAGTTGATAGGATAGTTGCGGCAGTCGAGTCTTGAAATCAACGCGTGCTCTCGTAAACCGTATCGGATGGAAACGCCGTTAACCACAAACCAAGCTTCCTTTTTCCTTTTGATTTCAGCGGTACGCAGCAGAAGCATCCACATGGGTTGAACCTTGTGATTGCTCCTCGGCATGTGATAAATGTGGGAAAACTGCGGATGGTTCTCAAACCATGACGTCTCCGTCGGAGTGAGATTCAATTCAAAGTTTCCTCGATGTAGCACCGCGTTGGTAGCTTCACGCTCTCACTATCCTGATATGGCGGGAAGTACATTTTAAGAGGTCGCAGGGCTATCGTTTCCTCCGAGGCACCCTGCAACCAAAAATACAGTATCACAAACAACACACAGTATAACCAAGTTATTTTAGCATTACCTAGTTCAGCAAGTTTTACCAGGAAGTCCTAGTAATACCTAGCTATCCTAGTATTACAATGTTCTCCTAGTTTTACCTAAGATAACCTAGTAATACATTACCACATATATTTAACTAGTTTTCCTAGTATTACTTATACTAGGGTTTTACTTACCGTATTCGGACCGTCGGTCTCCTCATCAGATTCCTCCTCCTCCGATTCATCTGCCTCATTGTCTTCTCCTCCCTCTTCGTCTTCTACTTCTTCATATGACTTCGTCGCCTCGTCGTCGTCTCCCTCCGCCGTCTCCGTCGCCTCGTCATTGTCTCCCTCCGCCGTCTCCGCCGTCGTGGCCTCCTCAGTATTTTTTCATTTCTCGTCTCCTCCGCATCTCCTTCAACATTTGGAGGAGCCGAAGTAGTAGCCGGAGCTGTAGTCGGAGCCGGAACTGACGCATCCGAAGCTTCTCCCGGCGCGTTTTTTCAGTTCTCATCTCCGCCGCATCTCCTTCAACACTCGGATGAAGAGCCGGAGCCGGAGCTGGAGCCTTACCCGACGCATCCGAGGCTTCTCTGGGCGTTTCTTCAACCGCCGCTTCTCCCCGCCGCCTCTTCTTCTACACCCTCTCCGCCGCAGGACTCTTCGGTTTCGTCTTCTTGGAAGCATTCCTCGTTTCCACCATCGTCGTTGATCACCGATTGACCCCGATTGATCTCACCGGAGATTATTAATTTTCTCAGTTTCGAGAAGAGACAGTTGAGAACAGTTTCGAGAGAGAAAGAATCGTAAAATGTAAAATCTGTGGAGTAAATTGGGGAAATTAGGGATTTTGACGATTTGGGGGTAAATTTTTTTTTTTTAACTCAGGTAGAATCCGAGTGAATGGGGATGGGTTAATCGAATCGGGTTACACCCAGGTATGAGACGTAATTTACTGCCCCTTCACTCAGTTTTTCAGCCATTTACCATTTTCTCATATTAAATTTAAATCTAAAAAAAAAATTTGTTATAACAGGGGCTTTTATTTTAAGGAGGGTCATAAGAGGAAAATACTTAGGTTCACCCCTAGAGGTGAACCCATTTGTTCACCTCCTCTTTTTTAACCAATAAACATATGCCATGTAATATTATTTTTAAATAAAATTATAAAATTAAAATTAAGGAATTGAAGACATTCAAATATTTTAAGGACCCTTTGAATGTAAACCTTTGAGGTTTAAGGTTTAGGGATTAGGGTTAAGCTCTTTGGGTTTAGGGTTTAAGCTCTTTGGATTAAGGTTTAGGGTTTAGGGATTAGGGTTTAGTTTTTTATTTTTTAAAATTTACATGTTGGGTTTAGGGATTAGGGTTTATGGTATAAGGTTTAAGCTCTTTGGGTTTAGAGTTTATGGATTAGGGTTTAAGCTCTTTGGATTAGGGTTTAGGGTTTAGTGATTAGGGTTTAGTTTTTTATTTTTAAAGATTTATATATTGGGTTTAGGGATTAGGATTTAGTTTTAATTTTAATATTTTAGGTTCAAATTATTGTTTAGGGTTTAGAATTTAGGGTTTATAGATTAAGATTTAGGTTTTAGTATTTTTTATAAAAAAAAATTATTTTTAAGTTTTGTCCGAAATAATATATATTTTCTTTTCTTTTATTTTCGTTTTTTATTTTGTTATTCTTAAAACATTTTTAAAATTTTAGTTATTTTTAATATTAGATTATGTGGAATTATTTGATTGGTTAGAAAAGGTGGAGGTGAATAAAAGAGTTCACCTCTAGGGGTGAACCCAAGTATTACTCGTCATAAGAGACGATTTTTATAGTTTCAAATTATATAAAAGATAAATTACTAAAATTTATTCTAAAATACTTATGATCTCACAAAATTGAGGGTCGGTCCTAGGAAAATCTCATCTAACGATTTGGGTGAAGCTTGACAATTAACAAAGCATAACTTGTACAAGAGAGGAGACTTTGTACATTAAAACCGTAACAACTAGAGATTTCAAGAAGATGAGAGTCTTATCAAACACAAAATCACACCACCCCACATTACTCCATGTCTCTAAATTGGAAATTTCCAAACATCAAATATCCTTTTTCAGGCAAGAACAAAACCAGTTTTATTAAAATAAGAGTATGGATATTTATCAAATCTGTTTTTATATATCTACATATATTTGACTATATCGTGTAGTTCCTTTATCGTTGAGATAAACATTATGTAATGAATATATACAACTGCAGCCTAAGGCTTGACTAATACAAAAATGTTCATTGATTCTTATTATCAGAGTACGAACAAACCTAATCTCGAATAATACAAAACATTGTGTAATGAATATATACAACTGCAGCTTGAATAATACAAAAATATTCATTGATTCTTATTACCAGAGTACGAGCAAACCTTATCTCGGATTGTTTGAAATTTTAGCTTGATTCTTCTCACAATCGTGGAGATTCGCAATTCTCAATTTCTTTTTTCTCCTTTATTAACCTAAACCAAAGTCACTCAATTTTGTTTACGGTGCTTTCTCTCTTACTCTGATTTTTAATCTCAAAATCAGAGGATCACGGCTAAAACAAATAGCACAGTGGTGGATGTCAAAAAAAAAAAACAAATAGCACAGTGGCATTAACAGTAATCGATTCCAAATACAAAAAAAAATATATCTCTTTATGATCTGTCTTTCAAAAGACAATTCAGGTGCAGTTATTTGGCAACAGCTTCTCAACGACTCAAACTACGATGAGTGGCCGATTAATACTCGTATGCACTTAATTCTCGAAAAAGTTGGATTTCTGGATGGAAGTATACCTAAACCAGCATCTGATTCGTCCCATTTTGATGACTGGATAGCTAACAATCATCTTATTGTTGGATGGATTTAAACAGACAATTGAACCAAAAATATGATCCTTGATGTAACACCCGCCTCCCGGTTAAACCGGAGACGCGGCATTAGGACGCCCGTTGAACCGAAAACGGTCCAACCGGGACGCCATCTCAACTGGTCCCAGGAACCCGGCGCTTCCTTCGTATTCAAATCCACCAATAACGTCACTCGATCGGTCAATCCTGCATCCGGACCTGCGAGGGAAAAAGGATGGAAAAGGGAAGAGGCCTGAGTAATTGTTTCAAAACACAATTACCCAGTGAGGACGGACTCAAGGAATCCGCGATCTCATCCTATGCTATCACAACAACAAGAAACAAGTCCAAGGCTAATAACACCTTGCACCCAACGCCCGAAGGCACACAATCAACCTACACACTAACAACTTGTCCATAGGTGCGAGCCTGGGCCCCAACCAAAACGCACGCAGCCATGAACCGACTTGGGCCACAACCCTACTCCACCGGCACCAACCGGCATTCACTCGGCCACAACCGACTCGGGCCACAACCCTACTCCACAACACTCGGGCCACAACCCTACTCAACCACAACACTTGCAACTACGCACACAAGCCATCAAGCACAATCAACGTTTTCTGTTTAAGCGATATCCTAACATTTCTATGTTCAACAATCAATCACATAGCGCGCATTACCCAAACCTATACTACCTAGGAAATACGCTATTAAACAAGGACTCATGTCTTGGAATTGAGATAGAATGGGGTAGAGATGACGACCGGTCCTCACCTTAGCCAAATAAAGGGCAAAACGGTAATTTAGAAGCTTCCTCAGCCCGAACGGACATCAGATCTGGAAAGAGGACGAGAAATCAGGTGAGATGGGTTTTTGATTCGCTTAAATCGGGTTCAGGACGGTCAAGTTATGGTCCAACGAAGTTGGTTGACTAAAAGTCAACGGTCAGGTCAAAGTCAACCGGTTGACCCAGTCAACCCAGACCCAGACCCAAACCTAGAATGAACCAGGCCCAAGGCCCATAACCGGCCCAAATCCCAAACCAGACCCTAACCAAACTAACCGGGAATCAATTGAAATTGGAAAGAATTGGACTAAACCGGATTGGACCAGACCGAACCGGGTTGGACCGACCCAAACCGGTCAACGAATTGACTCGGTCGAGTTGACCCAGCCGGACCGAGTCGACTCGGTCGCCGGCGAGTTGACTCGGCGGCGGTCCGGCGGCGGCTCCGGCGACGGCGGCGACTCCCGGCGGCTCCGGTGACCGGCGGCGGTGGCGCGTGGCGGACGGCGGCGGCGCGTGCGGCGACACGTGGAGAAACCGGCGGTTCTTCTTTGGACGAGTGCGGGCGCGTCCGGAGGCTGATGGAGGCAAGGTCGGTGGATACGGCTTCGCCTCGTCGAGAGGAACGCGATGATGGTCTCGGATTTCCCAGATTCCTCACGGTCAGAAAGATATGAGGCTTTTAGATCTCGGGTTGAAAGAAATCAGATCTAAAAATGGGCTTACCGGATCTCTTTAGACTCTAGGCGATGGAGGAGGATCAGATCTGTTTCCTGGAGGCTTTGGCCGCGACGATGGAGAGGTAGGGCTTCGCCGAGATCTCTTTTTCTTCACACTTCTCCAAAAAGAGGCACATATATATAGGATGAGATCTAGGGTTTTTGGGAAATGGAATTGGGCTTTGGGCTTCAGACTAGGCTTTTCTTCTTTTTAGACAAAAAATTTAAATGGGCCAGTATGGGTATGTTACAATTCTCCCCCCCCCCCCTTGAAAAGAATTCGTCCCGAATTCCGTGGCGAGGGATCTCCATTGCAACTCTTTACCAGCAGCACTCCACAAACTTCACTGAACCGAAACCGGACTCGTTGCTTGCTCGCTTGAAAGGAACTTGTCCTTGAATCCTGAAGACTGCTTCTCCCCCCCTTATTTGCAACCACGCTCTGAAGCGTCCTTCTCCTTGGTACCAATCCATTAGCAGCTCTCTGAATGCAACGCAAACGCCTTATGCTACCGCCAATGTCCATTAGGGTCGGTCTCCAATGTTTAGAAACAACACTCATCCCTCGAGTGGTTCTAAGTCTTGAATGCGATGCTCCGCTCCCAACCCAATTCTCCTCAACGGTTTCCATTACCGTGTCATAGCGCATCATCCACTTCCAAATGGATTCTCTCCGACGGTTTCCATTCCCGTGCACTATGGCGTTGTTGTCTCTCAAGCAGACATCCTTGCTATTCCTCTGTAACCGATGCGGCTAACCATGTCCATTATGGCTACCTGACTGATGGGGAACGACCCATCACGCTTCCGCTGCGCACTCTGATTTCCAAACCAGCTTCCAATCTGACTTGTGGGGGATGACCTACCACGCTTCCGCTGCGCACTCTGATTCCAAGACCGGTCTCCAATATGACCCCCAGCCCAAGTTTTCCTACCTTGTGATCCATATGTAGTGCTTTCCAAACATCATCCTTTGGGTTTCCTTCCCCATTACACTTGCCCTCCTTTGCTGTTCCTTGCAGCTTCTTGCCAATCCTCCACAGTGTTTTGCTAACACTCTTCCGTTAGATTTCCATTTCCAATAACCAGCTTTGTCCACTTGATCTTGCAATTGCAGATGTCTAGTTTGCCAGGCAATTCCAAATGCCACAACGCCACTTCACAAAACGCTTCTGCGATCTTCTTTCCATCTTGAGGAACTCCATTAGCTGCTCCAGTAATCCACAAAGAACTCCAGGGCAGACCGTTTCCTTTCCGGTTCCACCGTTGAATCTCGAGCCTGTCGTACCACGAATATCTTCTCTAGCCTTCCGCTTGATCAATCTTCAACGAGCCGTCCATAACTCATTGATGTTGATGTCACAAACCGATTCCAAGATTCCCTACTTGGAACAGATTTGGACAGTTCCAAATGCTCCTTGTGCACCCAACAACCTGAACAACTCTTGACGCTTGCTCCAGTTAGAACACCGCCACTTCCAAATGGCCTCCTTGCAATCCGGTCTTCCATCGACCTCTTGCAACTCCTGTAGTGCTCCATGCAGCTTTCCCAACGCCTCTTGCAACTCTTCCACATTAGCCTCTCGTCTGATCGTCTTCACACCCTTGACACTTTAGCACACTTGGTTGAACAATACTCTGAACCCACGTTGACCCCAACACCACCTCACTAGTACCGACTGCCCTATAGGCGCACACCACAACACACATCCCAACATACACTTCAACGGCACACATCACGACATACATCTCGGCACACATCTAGCGGGCAGTAGCACAACCGAGGTTTGAAGACACTGACCCATCCTGCACAGAAAAATTCTAACTAGACTAGGACCGGCGTGGAGAACAATCTATGATATAGTTGGTGCTTGAAAAATCCTTTCGCAAAGTAACCATTTTATAAACTTTCGCAAACGCTTTTGAAAAAGATTTGAAAACACGGTTTTTAGGAAAACAACGAAAGCTGATCTCCCAGGATAGGACTGGGAGACCTTAACCTAGGCTCTGATACCAAATTGTAACACCCGCCTCCCGGTTAAACCGGAGACGCGGCATTAGGACGCCCGTTGAACCGAAAACGGTCCAACCGGGACGCCATCTCAACTGGTCCCAGGAACCCGGCGCTTCCTTCGTATTCAAATCCACCAATAACGTCACTCGATCGGTCAATCCTGCATCCGGACCTGCGAGGGAAAAAGGATGGAAAAGAGAAGAGGCCTGAGTAATTGTTTCAAAACACAATTACCCAGTGAGGGCGGACTCAAGGAATCCGCGATCTCGTCCTATGCTATCACAACAACAAGAAACAAGTCCAAGGCTAATAACACCTTGCACCCAACGCCCGAAGGCACACAATCAACCTACACACTAACAACTTGTCCATAGGTGCGAGCCTGGGCCCCAACCACAACGCACGCACCCATGAACCGACTTGGGCCACAACCCTACTCCACCGGCACCAACCGGCATTCACTCGGCCACAACCGACTCGGGCCACAACCCTACTCAACCACAACACTTGCAACTACGCACACAAGCCATCAAGCACAATCAACATTTTCTGTTTAAGCGATATCCTAACATTTCTATGTTCAACAATCAATCACATAGCGCGCATTACCTAAACCTATACTACCTAGGAAAGACGCTATTAAACAAGGACTCATGTCTTGGAATTGAGATAGAATGGGGTAGAGATGACGACCGGTCCTCACCTTAGCCAAATAAAGGGCAAAACGGTAATTTAGAAGCTTCCTCAGCCCGAACGGACATCAGATCTGGAAAGAGGACGAGAAATTAGGTGAGATGGGCTTTTGATTCGCTTAAATCGGGTTCAGGACGGTCAAGTTATGGTCCAACAAAGTTGGTTGACTAAAAGTCAACGGTCATGTCAAAGTCAACCGGTTGACCCAGTCAACCCAGACCCAGACCCAAACCCAGAATGAACCAGGCCCAAGGCCCATAACCGGCCCAAATCCCAAACCAGACCCTAACCAAACTAAACCGGGAATCAATTGAAATTGGAAAGAATTGGACTAAACCGGATTGGACCAGACCGAACCGGGTTGGACCGACCCAAACCGGTCAACGAGTTGACTCGGTCGAGTTGACCCAGCCGGACCGAGTCGACTCGGTCGCCGGCGAGTTGACTCGGCGGCGGTCCGGCGGCTCCGACGACGGCGACGGCGGCAGACGGCGGCGACTCCCGGCGGCTCCGGTGACCGGCGGCGGCGCGTGCGGCGGCGCGTGGAGAAACCGGCAGTTCTTCTTTGGGCGAGTGCGGGCGCGTCCGGAGGCTGATGGAGGCAAGGTCGGTGGCTACGGCTTCGTCTCGTCGAGAGGAACGCGGTGATGGTCTCGGATTCAGGTGCAGTTATTTGGCAACAGCTTCTCAACGACTCAAACTACGATGAGTGGCCGATTAATACTCGTATGCACTTAATTCTCGAAAAAGTTGGATTTCTGGATGGAAGTATACCTAAACCAGCATCTGATTCGTCCCATTTTGATGACTGGATAGCTAACAATCATCTTATTGTTGGATGGATTTAAACAGACAATTGAACCAAAAATATGATCCTTGATGTAACACCCGCCTCCCGGTTAAACCGGAGACGCGGCATTAGGACGCCCGTTGAACCGAAAACGGTCCAACCGGGACGCCATCTCAACTGGTCCCAGGAACCCGGCGCTTCCTTCTTATTCAAATCCACCAATAACGTCACTCGATCGGTCAATGATAGGTTGTAAGTTTTAATCCCTATTCTCTAACTGCAAGTGCACAGTTCAATAGTTGTAGTATATAAGGTTATCGAATCCACAAGGACTCTGGTATTCAATAGAACGAAACGGATTAATACTAGGAAGAAAGCAATGTGATTGAATTAAAAGCGGTGCGAGAAAGTAAATCAGTAGCAGAGATTAACGGTTGTGAAAGCAAGTAATTAAAAGCGCTAAGTCTAGGGCGTTCTCAGGAAATCAGACAAGCAGACAGTTCATTCAGTAAGGATCTAATTAAGCACAGTTCTAGAACTCAAAACATAGATATAGAACTAACCAAATTCCTTTGCGATAATTCTCTAAGTCTAAGTGCAGCAAACCAAACTTTCGTTTGCGAGAACTAACAGATTAAACTAGCATTAATTCCAGGTTTGATATGTTCACAATTATCCTAAACCAAACTTTCGTTTGCGAGTAGTTTAATTGCTCAATCTAATTAGTTCAGATTCCTAAACCCCACTTCCGTGACGTATTTAGCAACCTAAGATCTAGATTCTAATTGATCAGGTTAGAACTAGCTTTAAGCACAATTAGATTGAAGAACAGATATAGTTTTGAATCCTTAACTGAATTTAACAATTCTAGCAAGTCATGAAATCCTATGTGAGAAACCCTAAACCTAACTAGGAATCTACTCAGACATAGATAATGAAAACATAATCATATGATGAATAAATTGCATCAAAGAATAAGAGTAAAAGGGGTTCGAAATCTTCTCCAAATACAGATGAAGTAATAGGTTCAGATCAGCCCCAAAAGCTCTAAGAATAATTATCCAAGTGTAAGTAAATAAAACACCAAGAACTTAATTATATAGGTCTAATCTCGGCCAGGGGCTTCTTTGTAAATATCAGGAACTTCTGGATCAAAGTGCGAATTCTTGACTCTTCATAAACCGCCGAGTTTTGGCCCATCTCGCTGGTGCAACGACCGTTGCAGGTGTGCAACGATCGACGCATTCCTCTGTTTCGGACAGTGAACTCTATCTCTCGGCCAATCACTCCAAAAATCTCCAAAATGCTCCATTATCTTCTATTCAGCTCCAAACCTGATTATACCTGTAAAAGACTCTAAAAGAACACAAAAGACACTAAAACACACTTATATCATGGCCTAAAACTAGTAAAAACCATGATATATCAGTCAATCCTGTTGGAATTGTGTCCAGCAATCTCTGTACTGTCTCTATAACGTAAGAGTATGTCAGTGATCAGACATAAGTCATACAATACTGGGGGTCATGATGGCTTGCTAGAGTCCGCTCATGATCTATAAGTCTTGGACTTATTGCCTTTATTGTATGATCCCATATGGGTCACACGCTTAAGCTAGCAGGAAATAATGTAGGAACGGCTTAGCAGAAGTACGATAAAAGTGCCAGGCATTTGTCGTACTAAGAGAGAAAGCTTAATGGGTCTGATTAAATCCATGGGATTTAATCAGATTGGCATTTGGGCCCAAAAGCCCAAAAGGGAAAGAGAAGGCTTTTATAAGCTAAAAGCCAAAGCTCTTTCTCCTTAACCCTAGCCTCCCCAGCCGCGCCTCTCTCTCTCTTCTGCGCCCCATCTCCTCGTGGTCTAGCAGCCAGTTTCCGGTGATTGCGTGTGTGAGCCTTTGGAGGATTCATCTCTTGGTGTATCTCCCTGATCTCTGACCTGTTCATCAATTCCGCTGCAACAAACAGGTAAAAGGTGAGATCATAATGTTTCTAAATAAGAACACCTAGATCTGATGCATGTTTAGGTTGATATCAATATGAGAATTGAATCAGGATCAACTGAAACTTCCAACAGTGGTATCAGAGCCATAGGTTCTTAGGTTTCTTGTTTTAGATTCATGTTTAGGTTGTTTAATCTGTTTAGAATTGTTTTTGAATCAATTACTGATAAGATAAAACAGTTAAGAATCAGAATTGAACTCTAAACACACAAGAAAAATCGCAAAACATGAGCTATATGACTCAGATTTGCGATCGGATTGGATCGGCATGGCCGGTTGGTCGGATTGGACCGGTCGGACGCGGATCGGACGGATGGATCGGATCGGGTCGGTCGATCGATCGCAGTCGATCGTCGCGTCGAGTCGATCGCGTCGTCCCGATCGCTTCACGGCTGTCGCGCGCGTCACGTCCCGATCGCTCGGCGATCGTGGAGCGACCGTGCGTCCCGACCGTCCCACCCGAGCGTCCCAACCTGCCCGGCTGTCGCGTCCCGTCCGGAGCTGCACGTCGTCTCGATCTCGGATCGTTGCACGGCTTGCGGCTGGACAATGGTCGCGAAGCTAGGGCTGACGTGATCGTCACGGTTCGTTTTGGCGGTTCGGTTTAAGTTTTTTTTAATTAAAATTAAATCGTCCTGGTTTAATAAACAGATTTGATAAGTTTATTAAGTCTGGTTAAACCAGGATAAGAAATCCAATGTCGAAAGAATTATTGGATTTAGTGCCTAAACCAGGAATTTCTAATTTGATTTGGTTGGACCAAATAAATTGAGAAATTCCGGTTTAGTAAATAACCGGTTGACAATTGTGGTCATCGTAGTAATTAAAACTTGGTTAGACCAGTTTTAATGAACCAGACCGGTTATGTCAATTAATTGGACAATTGGGTCATGTCTTGGACATGGACCAATTCTTGGGCCTCGGGCCAAGAAGTTAAAACAATTGGGCCAGTTAATTGAGTCTTTCTTCAGATTAATTTAAAATCTATTTTATAAAATTATAAAGTCATTTTTAAATTAAAGTTTCCGAAATTTTATAATTAGAAAGTTTCTTAATATAGAAGTTTCTGAATTTGCGGGTTTTGGATTTTAAAGAAATTTCTAAAGTTAGAAAGTTTCCGGTTTTAGAAAGTTTCCAATTTTAGAAAGTTTCCAAAAATAGTAGGTTTCCATAAATAGAAAGTTTCCCGAAATAGTAATCTTCTATTTTGGGAATGAATTTTAATAAACCTACGAACCTCAAATAATATCAAGCGTTGGATGTCTTGTCCAGGCTATGTCAGCTGTCAAAGCCCATTCAATTGCATTCATGGCCTTACAGTGTGAGGATGTCTGCTTTTGCGTGGGTAAGACGGTTTGTGATTCATAAATGTCATTGGGAGTCCCAGACATTAATGATTACATGACTGTATAGTCCGGTTTTCTTGACTAGGCCATCGGGAGTCCCGGGCCTTGAGACATCAGTGTGGATTGGGCCTCGGGCCCAGATTCACAACCAAGAGTTATATCACGGATATAATTAGCCGATATAGGGCTTACCGATATAAGCTAAGGTTGGGTGACGGCCAGTGGCCCACTTTAATCTTAGTTATATGTGGATCTTGGAATCATTATATTCTATTGAGGGTAACTTAGGTTATTGAATATAATGCGTGATTAATCATATTAAATTTTAATACGAGATTAGTCATTTTGAACATAATAACTAATAACCTTTTTATTTATATATTTCAGATATGACTACTACAAGCACACAAAACACATTCTCGATCCGGTCTGTTCTCGAGAAGGAGAAGCTGACTGGAACGAACTTCCTGACATGGTCAAGGAACTTGAGGCTGGTCCTCAAGCAGGAGAAGAAGGATTATGTCCTTCGAGATCCCCTCCCCGAGAGGCCTCTTGCCAATGCTGCCAGGACTCTGCACAATGCTTGGGAAAAGCATTCGTCAGATGAAAATGATGTTTATTGCCTGATGTTGGTGACAATGACTCCTGAGCTGCAAAAACAGTTCGAAAGTGTATTGTCCCCAATCGAGATCATGGCAAGCCTGAAATCGCTTTTTCAGGAGCAGGCTAGGACCGAGAGGTTCCAGACAGTTAAGAACCTCTTGGACTGTAAGTTGGCTGCGAATGCGGCAGTGAGTCCTCATGTCTTGAAGATGATGGGTTATCTCGATCATCTTCAGAAACTCGACTGCCCAATCAGCCAGGAACTTGCCTGCGACATCATTCTGCAGTCTTTACCTGCAAGCTATGATCAGTTCATTCTGAACTTTAACATGCATGGCTTGAGTAAGACACTGCCTGAGCTTCACGGAATGCTCAAGACTGCAGAGCCCAACTTGAAGAAAACCGCCAAGGACCCCAGTGTACTTATGGTACAAAAGGGCAAGGGGTTTAAGAAGTCTTCTGCTAAGGATAAGGGAAAGGCCAAGGGTGTCCAAGTCTCGGACAAGGACACGCCAAAGCCCAAGCCCAAGTCCAAGGCTGGGCCAACTGACATGTGCAGGTTCTGCAAAGAACTGGGGCATTGGAGAAGAGATTGTAAGAAATTCCAGGAAGGTCTAAAGGAATTAAAGAAGAAGACTTTCGAGACTTCTTCATCAGGTATTTTTGTTATAGAAGTTAATACAACTACTTCTGATAATACCTCATGGGTCATGGATACTGGTTGTGGGGCTCATATTTGTACTAATATGCAGGCACTCAGCAACAGTAGAAGGCTGAAGCAAGGACAAGTGGAGCTACGAGTTGGGAATGGAGCGAAAGTTTCAGCACTAGCTGTAGGAACATACTTGTTGTCTTTACCTTCGGGATTGATTTTAGAACTGAATAATTGTTATTTTGTACCTGCTATAAGCAGAAATATTATTTCAATTTCTTTGTTGGATTTGGAAGGTTATGATTTTTCAGTTAAGAATAAATTATGTTCCTTCAATCGCAACAATTTGTTCTATGGTTCTGCCCCTCTTACGAATGGGCTTTACATACTCGATCAATCCGCGCCAATTTATAACATTAATACAAAACGGTTTAAACCTAATGAGGAAAACCGAACGTTTCTATGGCATTGTCGTTTAGGGCACATCAGCGAGAAACGCATCAAGAGGCTCCATTCGAATGGACTTCTTGGCTCATTTGACTTTGAGTCATGTGAGAAATGCGAATCCTGCATGATGGGCAAAATGACACGGGCCCCCTTTAATAAACCTAACGAGAGGGCCAGTGACTTATTGGGCCTGATACACACTGATGTGTGTGGCCCAATGTCCACAAATGCAAGAGGAAACTATCAGTACTTCATTACCTTTACTGATGATTACAGTAGGTATGGATATGTTTATTTGATGAAACATAAGTCTGAATCTTTTGAGAAGTTCAGAGAATTCCAAAATGAAGTACAGAACCAACTTGGCAAAAGCATTAAGGCTCTTCGGTCCGACCGAGGAGGAGAATACTTGAGCCAAGAATTCAGTGATCATCTGAGAGAGTGTGGGATCGTATCCCAACTCACTCCTCCTGGAACACCTCAATGGAATGGTGTGTCTGAGAGGAGAAATCGGACCTTATTGGATATGGTTCGATCTATGATGAGTCACACAGACCTTCCAATATCCCTTTGGGGATATGCTCTGCTAACAGCAGTGTTCACTCTAAATAGAACGCCATCAAAAGCAGTAGCAAAGACACCATATGAATTATGGACTGGAGAAGCTCCAGTGCTGTCTTATCTAAGAATTTGGGGTTGTGAAGCCTATGTTAAGAGATTAATCTCAGATAAGCTTACACCAAAATCTGATAAATGCTACTTCATTGGTTATCCACGGGAAACCAAGGCTTATTACTTCTATCTACGTTCCGAGAACAAGATCTTTGTTGCCCGGGATTGTAACTTTCTTGAGAGAGAGTTTCTCTCTAAGAAAGACAGTGGGAGTAAGGTACTGCTTGAAGAAATTCAAGATGAACATGATACTGCTCAACCTAATGAGGAAGAGCAGGAGGAGGCCCTACAAGAAATTGTAGAGCCTGAACCTGTGGTACCTGAAGTTCGAAGATCCGGGAGGATCCGTCACGAACCCGAGAGATATCAAGGATTCCTCGTGACTGACTGTCATGATCTTCTGATCATTGATGGTGATGAACCATCGAACTTCAATCAAGCCATGATGGGCCCAGATTCCTCAAAGTGGCGCCAGGCCACTGATTCCGAAATGGACTCCATGTCGGTCAATCAAGTCTTTTCGTTGATTGATTTGCCTGCTGGTGTAAAAGCCATCGAGTGCAAATGGATCTTCAAGAAGAAGATTGACGTGGATGGAAATGTCCAGATTTATAAAGCCAGGTTGGTGGCAAAAGGTTTCAGACAAGTTCACGGTGTGGACTACGATGAAACCTATTCACCGGTGGCTATGATGAAATCTATTCGGATTCTACTAGCAACTGCAGCTTTTCATGATTATGAAATTTGGCAGATGGACGTGAAAACCGCCTTCCTGAATGGTATTCTGGAAGAGGATGTGTATATGACGCAACCTGACGGTTACATAGATCCAAAGAATGCTGGGAAAGTATGCAAGCTTCATAAATCCATTTATGGATTGAAGCAAGCATCGAGGAGCTGGAATCTTCGTTTTGATGAAGCGATCAAGCAATTTGACTTCATCAGAAACGAAGAAGAACAATGCGTGTATAAGAAAACTAGTGGGAGCAAAATCGTTTTTCTTATTCTGTATGTTGATGACATACTGCTTCTCGGAAACGACGTTCCAATGCTGAAGTCTGTAAAGGACTGGCTTGGAAGTTGTTTTTCCATGAAAGACATGGGTGAAGCCGCATACGTTCTTGGAATTAGGATCTATCGGGATAGACCTAAGAGGCTGATAGGCTTGTGTCAAGACTCATACATTGACAAAGTCCTACAAAGATTCAGCATGAAAGATTCCAAGAAGGGCTTCACGCCAATGGTACATGGCACAACGCTAAGCAAGAAGCAGAGCCCTACGTCGGCTGCTGAGCTTGAGCGCATGAAGAATATTCCTTATGCATCTGCAATAGGATCTGTCATGTATGCCATGATCTGTACTCGTCCTGATGTTGCTTACGCATTGAGCATGACGAGTAGATACCAGTCAAATCCAGGTGAAAACCATTGGATTGCCGTAAAGAACATCTTGAAGTATCTAAGACATACTAAGGATAAGTTCTTAGTGTACGGTGGAAGTGATGTGCTTAAAGTCAGTGGATTCACGGACGCAAGTTTCCAGACAGACACAGATGATTTCCGGTCACAGTCCGGTTATGTCTTTTGTCTGAATGGCGGTGCAGTAAGTTGGAGAAGCTCCAAGCAGGACACCGTTGCTGATTCCACTACAGAAGCTGAATATATCGCCGCCTCGGAAGCATCGAAGGAAGCTGTTTGGATACGAAAGTTCATTATGGAACTAGGTGTGATACCAGATGCGGCTGAGCCTCTGGCACTGTTTTGTGACAACAATGGTGCTATAGCTCAGGCAAAGGAACCAAGATCACACCAGAAATCCAAGCATGTTCAAAGAAGATATCACTTGATACGTGACATCATTAATAGAAAGGAAGTCAAGATCAGCCGAGTTCCGACAGATGATAATGTCGCTGATCCGTTGACAAAGCCACTCCCAAGGCCTAAGCTCGAGTTCCTGACTGAAGCTGTAGGCATTAGAAACATTGAAATGTAATCTAAATTTGAGTGGGAGTTTTGTGAGCTTTATTTTAGTTATTTGATATGTTCTTGTAAAACATTATTTATGTTTTAATGAAATTATTATTTCAAGATTATTTTAACTGTGATGAAATAATCGTTCCAAAATGATATGAACCATTTTATAGGTCATCGAAGTAAATGATTTGATCTTGAGTCATCGAAGTCATTTAGCTTGATCATGAGATCCTATATTTGATAAATGTTTTATATCATCATGTCCCTAGTCGAAGGTTGTTGAAACTGGAACACCAACAACCGTGTGAGACTGGATTGGTACGTGACTTATGACAAAGTCTCAGTGTGTCATAGATGCACGGCATCAAAGTCAGTACATAGGTGTATGTTGGGAACATACGACCGGACAAGACCCGCTTATAAGAACTCTTCAGGATATTTATATCTGTGTCATAAGAGATTCTTACTACGACTATAGAGTATAGTCCTTAGACCTGAGTTCGCATGCATGTGACTGCATATGGACTGATGCACTTTGATCATTGTCTAACGCTATCGTTCCGCGATAGCTATAAGGACCTTGTTTGGGTACATCATGAAATGAGTAGTTTACAGTGATGGAACAAGATGGGATTTGTCCCTCCAATATAAATGGAGTGAATATCTCTAGGCCAATCGGAGATTTGAATACTGGAAAACGCATGGCCATGCTCAAACGGACTTTCCCGAGTCGTTTGGATTGTCAGTATCAAATCAGAGTCCGATGAACAAGATTAGGCTTTATAAGGATGACACTAATCTTGCCTTATGACTAATCGAGATATTGAGACGAAAGGGATTATGAATACAGAGATTCCAGTTCAAGTGGGAGATTGTTGGAATTGTGTCCAGCAATCTCTGTACTGTCTCTATAACGTAAGAGTATGTCAGTGATCAGACATAAGTCATACAATACTGGGGGTCATGATGGCTTGCTAGAGTCCGCTCATGATCTATAAGTCTTGGACTTATTGCCTTTATTGTATGATCCCATATGGGTCACACGCTTAAGCTAGCAGGAAATAATGTAGGAACGGCTTAGCAGAAGTACGATAAAAGTGCCAGGCATTTGTCGTACTAAGAGAGAAAGCTTAATGGGTCTGATTAAATCCATGGGATTTAATCAGATTGGCATTTGGGCCCAAAAGCCCAAAAGGGAAAGAGAAGGCTTTTATAAGCTAAAAGCCAAAGCTCTTTCTCCTTAACCCTAGCCTCCCCAGCCGCGCCTCTCTCTCTCTTCTGCGCCCCATCTCCTCGTGGTCTAGCAGCCAGTTTCCGGTGATTGCGTGTGTGAGCCTTTGGAGGATTCATCTCTTGGTGTATCTCCCTGATCTCTGACCTGTTCATCAATTCCGCTGCAACAAACAGGTAAAAGGTGAGATCATAATGTTTCTAAATAAGAACACCTAGATCTGATGCATGTTTAGGTTGATATCAATATGAGAATTGAATCAGGATCAACTGAAACTTCCAACAAATCCTGCATCCGGACCTGTGAGGGAAAAATGATGGAAAAGGGAAGAGGCCTGAGTAATTGTTTCAAAACACAATTACCCAGTGAGGGCGGACTCAAGGAATCCGCGATCTCATCCTACGCTATCACAACAACAAGAAACCAGTCCAAGGCTAATAACACATTACACCCAACGCCCGAAGGCACACAATCAACCTACACACTAACAACTTGTCCATAGGTGCGAGCCTGGGCCCCAACCACAACGCACGCACCCATGAACCGACTTGGGCCACAACCCTACTCCACCGGCACCAACCGGCATTCACTCGGCCACAACCGACTCGGGCCACAACCCTACTCCACAACACTCGGGCCACAACCCTACTCAACCACAACACTTGCAACTACGCACACAAGCCATCAAGCACAATCAACGTTTTCTGTTTAAGCGATATCCTAACATTTCTATCTTCAACAATCAATCACATAGCGCGCATTACCCAAACCTATACTACCTAGGAAAGACGCTATTAAACAAGGACTCATGTCTTGGAATTGAGATAGAATGGGGTTGAGATGACGACCGGTCCTCACCTTAGCCAAATAAAGGGCAAAACGGTAATTTAGAAGCTTCCTCAGCCCGAACGGACATCAGATCTGGAAAGAGGACGAGAAATCAGGTGAGATGGGTTTTTGATTCGCTTAAATCGGGTTCAGGACCGTCAAGTTATGGTCCAACGAAGTTGGTTGACTAAAAGTCAACGGTCAGGTCAAAGTCAACCCAGACCCAGACCCAAACCCAGAATGAACCAGGCCCAAGGCCCATAACCGGCCCAAATCCCAAACCAGACCCTAACCAAACTAAACCGGAAATCAATTGAAATTGGAAAGAATTGGACTAAACCGGATTGGACCAGACCGAACCGGGTTGGACCGACCCAAACCGGTCAACGAGTTGACTCGGTCGAGTTGACTCAGCCGGACCGAGTCGACTCGGTCGCCGGCGAGTTGACTCGGCGGCGGTCCGGCGGCGGCTCCGGCGACGGCGACGGCGGTGACTCCCGGCGGCTCCGGTGACCGGCGGCGGTGGCACGTGGCGGACGGCGGCGGCGCGTGGAGAAACCGGCGGTTCTTCTTTGGGCGAGTGCGGGCGCGTCCGGAGGCTGATGGAGGCAAGGTCGGTGGATACGGCTTCGTCTCGTCGAGAGGAACGCGATGATGGTCTCGGATTTCCCAGATTCCTCACGGTCAGAAAGATATGAGGCTTTTAGATCTCGGGTTGAAAGAAATCAGATCTAAAAATGGGCTTACCGGATCTCTTTATACTCTAGGCGATGGAGGAGGATCAGATCTGTTTCCTGGAGGCTCTGGCCGCGACGATGGAGAGGTAGGGCTTCGTCGAGATCTCTTTTTCTTCACACTTCTCCAAAAGGAGCCACATATATATAGGATGAGATCTAGGGTTTTTGGGAAATGGAATTGGGCTTTGGGCTTCAGACTGGGCTTTTCTTCTTTTTAGACAAAAATTTTAAATGGGCCAGTATGGATATGTTACAATTCTCCCCCCCTTGAAAAGAATTCGTCCCGAATTCCGTGGCGAGGGATCTCCATTGCAACTCTTTACCAGCAGCACTCCACAAACTTCACTGAACCGAAACCGGACTCGTTGCTTGCTCGCTTGAAAGGAACTTGTCCTTGAATCCTGAAGACTGCTTCTCCCCCCCTTATTTGCAACCACGCTCTGAAGCGTCCTTCTCCTTGGTACCAATCCATTAGCAGCTCTCTGAATGCAACGCAAACGCCTTATGCTACCGCCAATGTCCATTAGGGTCGGTCTCCAATGTTTAGAAACAACACTCATCCCTCGAGTGGTTCTAAGTCTTGAATGCGATGCTCCGCTCCCAACCCAATTCTCCTCAACGGTTTCCATTACCGTGTCATAGCGCATCATCCACTTCCAAATGGATTCTCTCCGACGGTTTCCATTCCCGTGCACTATGGCGTTGTTGTCTCTCAAGCAGACATCCTTGCTATTCCTCTGTAACCGATGCGGCTAACCATGTCCATTATGGCTACCTGACTGATGGGGAACGACCCATCACGCTTCCGCTGCGCACTCTGATTTCCAAACCAGCTTCCAATCTGACTTGTGGGGGATGACCTACCACGCTTCCGCTGCGCACTCTGATTCCAAGACCGGTCTCCAATATGACCCCCAGCCCAAGTTTTCCTACCTTGTGATCCATATGTAGTGCTTTCCAAACATCATCCTTTGGGTTTCCTTCCCCATTACACTTGCCCTCCTTTGCTGTTCCTTGCAGCTTCTTGCCAATCCTCCACAGTGTTTTGCTAACACTCTTCCGTTAGATTTCCATTTCCAATAACCAGCTTTGTCCACTTGATCTTGCAATTGCAGATGTCTAGTTTGCCAGGCAATTCCAAATGCCACAACGCCACTTCACAAAACGCTTCTGCGATCTTCTTTCCATCTTGAGGAACTCCATTAGCTGCTCCAGTAATCCACAAAGAACTCCAGGGCAGACCGTTTCCTTTCCGGTTCCACCGTTGAATCTCGAGCCTGTCGTACCACGAATATCTTCTCTAGCCTTCCGCTTGATCAATCTTCAACGAGCCGTCCATAACTCATTGAAGTTGATGTCACAAACCGATTCCAAGATTCCCTACTTGGAACAGATTTGGACAGTTCCAAATGCTCCTTGTGCACCCAACAACCTGAACAACTCTTGACGCTTGCTCCAGTTAGAACACCGCCACTTCCAAATGGCCTCCTTGCAATCCGGTCTTCCATCGACCTCTTGCAACTCCTGTAGTGCTCCATGCAGCTTTCCCAACGCCTCTTGCAACTCTTCCACATTAGCCTCTCGTCTGATCGTCTTCACACCCTTGACACTTTAGCACACTTGGTTGAACAATACTCTGAACCCACGTTGACCCCAACACCACCTCACTAGTACCGACTGCCCTGTAGGCGCACACCACAACACACATCCCAACATACACTTCAACGGCACACATCACGACATACATCTCGGCACACATCTAGCGGGCAGTAGCACAACCGAGGTTTGAAGACACTGACCCATCCTGCACAGAAATATTCTAACTAGACTAGGACCGGCGTGGAGAACAATCTATGATATAGTTGGTGCTTGAAAAATCCTTTCGCAAAGTAACCATTTTATAAACTTTCGCAAACGCTTTTGAAAAAGATTTGAAAACACGGTTTTTAGGAAAACAACGAAAGCTGATCTCCCAGGATAGGACTGGGAGACCTTAACCTAGGCTCTGATACCAAATTGTAACACCCGCCTCCCGGTTAAACCGGAGACGCGGCATTAGGACGCCCGTTGAACCGAAAACGGTCCAGCCGGGACGCCATCTCAACTGGTCCCAGGAACCCGGCGCTTCCTTCGTATTCAAATCCACCAATAACGTCACTCGATCGGTCAATCCTGCATCCGGACCTGCGAGGGAAAAAGGATGGAAAAGAGAAGAGGCCTGAGTAATTGTTTCAAAACACAATTACCCAGTGAGGGCGGACTCAAGGAATCCGCGATCTCGTCCTATGCTATCACAACAACAAGAAACAAGTCCAAGGCTAATAACACCTTGCACCCAACGCCCGAAGGCACACAATCAACCTACACACTAACAACTTGTCCATAGGTGCGAGCCTGGGCCCCAACCACAACGCACACACCCATGAACCGACTTGGGCCACAACCCTACTCCACCGGCACCAACCGGCATTCACTCGGCCACAACCGACTCGGGCCACAACCCTACTCAACCACAACACTTGCAACTACGCACACAAGCCATCAAGCACAATCAACGTTTTCTGTTTAAGCGATATCCTAACATTTCTATGTTCAACAATCAATCACATAGCGCGCATTACCTAAACCTATACTACCTAGGAAAGACGCTATTAAAAAAGGACTCATGTCTTGGAATTGAGATAGAATGGGGTAGAGATGACGACCGGTCCTCACCTTAGCCAAATAAAGGGCAAAACGGTAATTTAGAAGCTTCCTCAGCCCGAACGGACATCAGATCTGGAAAGAGGACGAGAAATTAGGTGAGATGGGCTTTTGATTCGCTTAAATCGGGTTCAGGACGGTCAAGTTATGGTCCAACAAAGTTGGTTGACTAAAAGTCAACGGTCAGGTCAAAGTCAACCGGTTGACCCAGTCAACCCAGACCCAGACCCAAACCCAGAATGAACCAGGCCCAAGGCCCATAACCGGCCCAAATCCCAAACCAGACCCTAACCAAACTAAACCGGGAATCAATTGAAATTGGAAAGAATTGGACTAAACCGGATTGGACCAGACCGAACCGGGTTGGACCGACCCAAACCGGGTTGGACCGACCCAAACCGGTCAACGAGTTGACTCGGTCGAGTTGACCCAGCCGGACCGAGTCGACTCGGTCGCCGGCGAGTTGACTCGGCGGCGGTCCGGCGGCTCCGACGACGGCGACGGCGGCAGACGGCGGCGACTCCCGGCGGCTCCGGTGACCGGCGGCGGTGGCGCGTGGCGGACGGCGGCGGCGCGTGCGGCGGCGCGTGGAGAAACCGGCAGTTCTTCTTTGGGCGAGTGCGGGCGCGTCCGGAGGCTGATGGAGGCAAGGTCGGTGGCTACGGCTTCGTCTCGTCGAGAGGAACGCGGTGATGGTCTCGGATTCAGGTGCAGTTATTTGGCAACAGCTTCTCAACGACTCAAACTATGATGAGTGGCCGATTAATACTCGTATGCACTTAATTCTCGAAAAAGTTGGATTTCTGGATGGAAGTATACCTAAACCAGCATCTGATTCGTCCCATTTTGATGACTGGATAGCTAACAATCATCTTATTGTTGGATGGATTTAAACAGACAATTGAACCAAAAATATGATCCTTGATGTAACACCCGCCTCCCGGTTAAACCGGAGACGCGGCATTAGGACGCCCGTTGAACCGAAAACGGTCCAACCGGGACGCCATCTCAACTGGTCCCAGGAACCCGGCGCTTCCTTCTTATTCAAATCCACCAATAACGTCACTCGATCGGTCAATGATAGGTTGTAAGTTTTAATCCCTATTCTCTAACTGCAAGTGCACAGTTCAATAGTTGTAGTATATAAGGTTATCGAATCCACAGGGACTCTGGTATTCAATAGAACGAAACGGATTAATACTAGGAAGAAAGCAATGTGATTGAATTAAAAGCGGTGCGAGAAAGTAAATCAGTAGCAGAGATTAACGGTTGTGAAAGCAAGTAATTAAAAGCGCTAAGTCTAGGGCGTTCTCAGGAAATCAGACAAGCAGACAGTTCATTCAGTAAGGATCTAATTAAGCACAGTTCTAGAACTCAAAACATAGATATAGAACTAACCAAATTCCTTTGCGATAATTCTCTAAGTCTAAGTGCAGCAAACCAAACTTTCGTTTGCGAGAACTAACAGATTAAACTAGCATTAATTCCAGGTTTGATATGTTCACAATTATCCTAAACCAAACTTTCGTTTGCGAGTAGTTTAATTGCTCAATCTAATTAGTTCAGATTCCTAAACCCCACTTCCGTGACGTATTTAGCAACCTAAGATCTAGATTCTAATTGATCAAGTTAGAACTAGCTTTAAGCACAATTAGATTGAAGAACAGATATAGTTTTGAATCCTTAACTGAATTTAACAAGTCTAGCAAGTCATGAAATCCTATGTGAGAAACCCTAAACCTAACTAGGAATCTACTCAGGCATAGATAATGAAAACATAATCATATGATGAATAAATTGCATCAAAGAATAAGAGTAAAAGGGGTTCGAAATCTTCTCCAAATACAGATGAAGTAATAGGTTCAGATCAGCCCCAAAAGCTCTAAGAATAATTATCCAAGTGTAAGTAAATAAAACACCAAGAACTTAATTATATAGGTCTAATCTCGGCCAGGGGCTTCTTTGTAAATATCAGGAACTTCTGGATCAAAGTGCGAATTCTTGACTCTTCATAAACCGCCGAGTTTTGGCCCATCTCGCTGGTGCAACGACCGTTGCAGGTGTGCAACGATCGACGCATTCCTCTGTTTCGGACAGTGAACTCTATCTCTCGGCCAATCACTCCAAAAATCTCCAAAATGCTCCATTATCTTCTATTCAGCTCCAAACCTGATTATACCTGTAAAAGACTCTAAAAGAACACAAAAGACACTAAAACACACTTATATCATGGCCTAAAACTAGTAAAAACCATGATATATCAGTGAATCCTGCATCCGGACCTGTGAGGGAAAAATGATGGAAAAGGGAAGAGGCCTGAGTAATTGTTTCAAAACACAATTACCCAGTGAGGGCAGACTCAAGGAATCCGCGATCTCATCCTACGCTATCACAACAACAAGAAACCAGTCCAAGGCTAATAACACATTACACCCAACGCCCGAAGGCACACAATCAACCTACACACTAACAACTTGTCCATAGGTGCGAGCCTGGGCCCCAACCACAACGCACGCACCCATGAACCGACTTGGGCCACAACCCTACTCCACCGGCACCAACCGGCATTCACTCGGCCACAACCGACTCGGGCCACAACCCTACTCCACAACACTCGGGCCACAACCCTACTCAACCACAACACTTGCAACTACGCACACAAGCCATCAAGCACAATCAACGTTTTCTGTTTAAGCGATATCCTAACATTTCTATCTTCAACAATCAATCACATAGCGCGCATTACCCAAACCTATACTACCTAGGAAAGACGCTATTAAACAAGGACTCATGTCTTGGAATTGAGATAGAATGGGGTTGAGATGACGACCGGTCCTCACCTTAGCCAAATAAAGGGCAAAACGGTAATTTAGAAGCTTCCTCAGCCCGAACGGACATCAGATCTGGAAAGAGGACGAGAAATCAGGTGAGATGGGTTTTTGATTCGCTTAAATCGGGTTCAGGACCGTCAAGTTATGGTCCAACGAAGTTGGTTGACTAAAAGTCAACGGTCAGGTCAAAGTCAACCCAGACCCAGACCCAAACCCAGAATGAACCAGGCCCAAGGCCCATAACCGGCCCAAATCCCAAACCAGACCCTAACCAAACTAAACCGGAAATCAATTGAAATTGGAAAGAATTGGACTAAACCGGATTGGACCAGACCGAACCGGGTTGGACCGACCCAAACCGGTCAACGAGTTGACTCGGTCGAGTTGACTCAGCCGGACCGAGTCGACTCGGTCGCCGGCGAGTTGACTCGGCGGCGGTCCGGCGGCGACTCCCGGCGGCTCCGGTGACCGGCGGCGGTGGCGCGTGGCGGACGGCGGCGGCGCGTGCGGCGGCGCGTGGAGAAACCGGCGGTTCTTCTTTGGGCGAGTGCGGGCGCGTCCGGAGGCTGATGGAGGCAAGGTCGGTGGATACGGCTTCGTCTCGTCGAGAGGAACGCGATGATGGTCTCGGATTTCCCAGATTCCTCACGGTCAGAAAGATATGAGGCTTTTAGATCTCGGGTTGAAAGAAATCAGATCTAAAAATGGGCTTACCGGATCTCTTTATACTCTAGGCGATGGAGGAGGATCAGATCTGTTTCCTGGAGGCTCTGGCCGCGACGATGGAGAGGTAGGGCTTCGCCGAGATCTCTTTTTCTTCACACTTCTCCAAAAGGAGCCACATATATATAGGATGAGATCTAGGGTTTTTGGAAAATGGAATTGGGCTTTGGGCTTCAGACTGGGCTTTTCTTCTTTTTAGACAAAAATTTTAAATGGGCCAGTATGGGTATGTTACAATTCTCCCCCCCTTGAAAAGAATTCGTCCCGAATTCCGTGGCGAGGGATCTCCATTGCAACTCTTTACCAGCAGCACTCCACAAACTTCACTGAACCGAAACCGGACTCGTTGCTTGCTCGCTTGAAAGGAACTTGTCCTTGAATCCTGAAGACTGCTTCTCCCCCCCTTATTTGCAACCACGCTCTGAAGCGTCCTTCTCCTTGGTACCAATCCATTAGCAGCTCTCTGAATGCAACGCAAACGCCTTATGCTACCGCCAATGTCCATTAGGGTCGGTCTCCAATGTTTAGAAACAACACTCATCCCTCGAGTGGTTCTAAGTCTTGAATGCGATGCTCCGCTCCCAACCCAATTCTCCTCAACGGTTTCCATTACCGTGTCATAGCGCATCATCCACTTCCAAATGGATTCTCTCCGACGGTTTCCATTCCCGTGCACTATGGCGTTGTTGTCTCTCAAGCAGACATCCTTGCTATTCCTCTGTAACCGATGCGGCTAACCATGTCCATTATGGCTACCTGACTGATGGGGAACGACCCATCACGCTTCCGCTGCGCACTCTGATTTCCAAACCAGCTTCCAATCTGACTTGTGGGGGATGACCTACCACGCTTCCGCTGCGCACTCTGATTCCAAGACCGGTCTCCAATATGACCCCCAGCCCAAGTTTTCCTACCTCGTGATCCATATGTAGTGCTTTCCAAACATCATCCTTTGGGTTTCCTTCCCCATTACACTTGCCCTCCTTTGCTGTTCCTTGCAGCTTCTTGCCAATCCTCCACAGTGTTTTCCTAACACTCTTCCGTTGGATTTCCATTTCCAATAACCAGCTTTGTCCACTTGATCTTGCAATTGCAGATGTCTAGTTTGCCAGGCAATTCCAAATGCCACAACGCCACTTCACAAAACGCTTCTGCGATCTTCTTTCCATCTTGAGGAACTCCATTAGCTGCTCCAGTAATCCACAAAGAACTCCAGGGCAGACCGTTTCCTTTCCGGTTCCACCGTTGAATCTCGAGCCTGTCGTACCACGAATATCTTCTCTAGCCTTCCGCTTGATCAATCTTCAACGAGCCGTCCATAACTCATTGAAGTTGATGTCACAAACCGATTCCAAGATTCCCTACTTGGAACAGATTTGGACAGTTCCAAATGCTCCTTGTGCACCCAACAACCTGAACAACTCTTGACGCTTGCTCCAGTTAGAACACCGCCACTTCCAAATGGCCTCCTTGCAATCCGGTCTTCCATCGACCTCTTGCAACTCCTGTAGTGCTCCATGCAGCTTTCCCAACGCCTCTTGCAACTCTTCCACATTAGCCTCTCGTCTGATCGTCTTCACACCCTTGACACTTTAGCACACTTGGTTGAACAATACTCTGAACCCACGTTGACCCCAACACCACCTCACTAGTACCGACTGCCCTGTAGGCGCACACCACAACACACATCCCAACATACACTTCAACGGCACACATCACGACATACATCTCGGCACACATCTAGCGGGCAGTAGCACAACCGAGGTTTGAAGACACTGACCCATCCTGCACAGAAAAATTCTAACTAGACTAGGACCGGCGTGGAGAACAATCTATGATATAGTTGGTGCTTGAAAAAGCCTTTCGCAAAGTAACCATTTTATAAACTTTCGCAAACGCTTTTGAAAAAGATTTGAAAACACGGTTTTTAGGAAAACAACGAAAGCTGATCTCCCAGGATAGGACTGGGAGACCTTAACCTAGGCTCTGATACCAAATTGTAACACCCGCCTCCCGGTTAAACCGGAGACGCGGCATTAGGACGCCCGTTGAACCGAAAACGGTCCAACCGGGACGCCATCTCAACTGGTCCCAGGAACCCGGCGCTTCCTTCGTATTCAAATCCACCAATAACGTCACTCGATCGGTCAATCCTGCATCCGGACCTGCGAGGGAAAAAGGATGGAAAAGAGAAGAGGCCTGAGTAATTGTTTCAAAACACAATTACCCAGTGAGGGCGGACTCAAGGAATCCGCGATCTCGTCCTACGCTATCACAACAACAAGAAACAAGTCCAAGGCTAATAACACCTTGCACCCAACGCCCGAAGGCACACAATCAACCTACACACTAACAACTTGTCCATAGGTGCGAGCCTGGGCCCCAACCACAACGCACGCACCCATGAACCGACTTGGGCCACAACCTTACTCCACCGGCACCAACCGGCATTCACTCGTCCACAACCGACTCGGGCCACAACCCTACTCAACCACAACACTTGCAACTACGCACACAAGCCATCAAGCACAATCAACGTTTTCTGTTTAAGCGATATCCTAACATTTCTATGTTCAACAATCAATCACATAGCGCGCATTACCCAAACCTATACTACCTAGGAAAGACGCTATTAAACAAGGACTCATGTCTTGGAATTGAGATAGAATGGGGTAGAGATGACGACCAGTCCTCACCTTAGCCAAATAAAGGGCAAAACGGTAATTTAGAAGCTTCTTCAGCCCTAACGGACATCAGATCTGGAAAGAGGACGAGAAATCAGGTGAGATGGGCTTTTGATTCGCTTAAATCGGGTTCAGGACGGTCAAGTTATGGTCCAACGAAGTTGGTTGACTAAAAGTCAACGGTCAGGTCAAAGTCAACCGGTTGACCCAGTCAACCCAGACCCAGACCCAAACCCAGAATGAACCAGGCCCAAGGCCCATAACCGGCCCAAATCCCAAACCAGACCCTAACCAAACTAAACTGGGAGTCAATTGAAATTGGAAAGAATTGGACTAAACCGGATTGTACCAGACCGAACCGGGTTGGACCGACCCAAACCGGTCAACGAGTTAACTCGGTCGAGTTGACCCAGCCGGACCGAGTCGACTCGGTCGCCGGCGAGTTGACTCGGCGGCGGTCCGGCGGCTCCGGTGACCTGCGGCGGTGGCGCGTGGCGGACGGCGGCGCGTGCGGCGGCGCGTGGAGAGACCGGCGGTTCTTCTTTGGGCGAGTGCGGGCGCGTCCGGAGGCTGATGGAGGCAAGGTCGGTGGCTACGGCTTCGTCTCGTCGAGAGGAACGCGATGATGGTCTCGGATTTCCCAGATTCCTCACGGTCAGAAAGATACAAGGCTTTTAGTTCTCGGGTTAAAAGAAATCAGATCTAAAAATGGGCTTACCGGATCTCTTTAGACTCTAGGCGATGGAGGAGGATCAGATCTGTTTCCTGGAGGCTCTGGCCGCGACGATGGAGAGGTAGGGATTCGCCGAGATCTCTTTTTCTCCACACTTCTCCAAAAGGAGGCACATATATATATATAGGATAAGATCTAGGGTTTTTGGGAAATGGAATTGGGCTTTGGGCTTCAGACTGGGCTTTTCTTCTTTTTAGACAAAATTTTTAAATGGACCAGTATGGGTATGTTACACTTGATCTCAACCCGAGAGGTAGCAAAAGACCTCTGGGATATTATCAAAAAGCATTTTTCTTCAAAAAAGTGGAACTCGTCTGCAGCAACTATGCAATCAGTTGGCAAATTGCGACCATAATGGTTCTTAAAATGGTTCATCAGTTGACGATTATTTTGTTCGCTTAACCAAATATGGGACGGAATTGCAGTGTATGAACTCAAAAAGATGCACCTGCAACGGATGTGAATGTAATCTCAACACAACATATGATAAAGAAAAGGAAATTATGCAAATATGATTTCCTTTATGGCCTTTCTGATTATATTCACAGCCTTTCTGATTATATTCACAGGGTTATATGATCTCAAATATGAGCGATTACACCTCTTTCGGATATGAATAGTATCTACAAGAACATAGTTGAGCCCAACTCGAGTTGAAGGAGCGTGAATTTTAACTTAAGTCCAATTGTGTTAAATATAGTGGGTTTTATGGACTTAATTTGGGATGGATTCTAGCACCTACACAAAATATACAAGAAAAAAAAATTCTGTTATTATTTGATAACAAAGCAAGATCTGAGGAGTATAAACCCGAATTCTTAAATACGATGACAAAATCGCAAGTTACGGTGGAGCATGATATCCCTCCGGTGAATAGCTGTATCGAAGAGAGGAACGAGTCACGCTACACTCACTTTACTTCTTTTTTTTGTCACAACCTTCTTCATTAACTTAAACTTCTATCATACATATAGAGAAAATTATCCATCCTCTTTTGCTAATACAATAAAACTGAACAATAATGGCAGAAAATAAGGTACATAAAACATTAAGATAGCGCGACAACGAATCTGACCCAAGGTTCAAATGCGTCGATGGTACATTCACGGCAAAGCCGGATAGTTGAGAATTGATCATTTTGAGATGTGATTTTGAAAACCAACTTCCGCCAATAAAAAGTCGAAATGAAGAAGTCCACTGCAACTTTAGGTCCCAAAAAGACCACTACACAAGATGGCAATTTGGCGAAAAAGTTGAAAATTGTTCTTGGAAATAAATCCAAAATAAGATCCTCTTCCAAAGAAAGAGGAAAATGTGGAAAGGTTCTCTCCCAACATGGGGAGGAAGATGGAGAAGATCTCTCCCTGAAAAGAGAGAAAAATGGAATAGATATCTCCCTAAGAAGGGAGGAAAGTTGAAACAATATCATCCTATGAAAAGAGGATGATGATGATATACCCACGTCCAAAATAATAATCGTTGAGACAAACTGTGGAGAGCATGTAGGTAAGCTTAAACCATGTAAATGTTGGGTTATGAGCCACATATTGAATAATGAGCCAGGCACATAAAATTAGTTGGTCAGTGGCTTGAGAAATGGTATTGGGCCAGGCCCACAATACATCATCGCTGGCAGGAGAAGCGTCGAGATACGCCGCTGTGGTGATAACCTGGTCGGATCTTTGCATCTTTCGGAATGGATAAATCTCGGTGGAGATGTTAGATAAGCTCATATGTGAACTCGACAAAGGACCGATGTTGAGACTTGTGTGGTTCACCGGCGAGGCAGCAAAAGCGGCTGCCGGAGCAGCAAAACAGGGAGATAGTAACCATGGTGATAGAGCGGAAACAGATGTTGGATCCGCAGACAATAAACTCTGAGACACAAGGAGTAGGGATGGTGGTCTTGGACGGGATCCTCGGTCCGGAGGATCCGCTGGGTCTGGAGGGTGGCGATTGATCAGCTTTGATGTGAGGAGCGACCACCAGAGGTAGGAGGAGAAATTTCGCAGGTCTGGCAGAGTTGTCGGCGCGGAGGGCGGAGGGCGGAGGTGGGAGGAGGAACATTGTAGACGCACTAGAATGTCACCGGAGTACACCGGAAAAAGGTTCTCGTCGCGGAGTAGCCAGCGAAAGAGGGAATGACGAGTAACACTTAGATGAGGCAGAGGAAGAGAGGAGAGCAGCACTGAACAGGGAAGAACACCATCGCCGGGTGAGAACGCCGGAGGAAGGGACTCAGATCTGAATGGCCGCCACTGCCTCGGTTATCGAGCATGGGAGAGTTAGGGCGAACTGCTCATTGCTTGTCTTTTCTTTTTTATTTTACTTCTCTATTTCTTTTTTTTTTGTTTAGTCTAAAAATCTGTCTAGACTTTTGTTCAACTTTTAAACTAAAAGCATGAAATTGCACCATGTATCGGTTTTTGTTCAGCTTTTAGACTGAAAGTGAATTTATATATCGACTTCTGCATTTGTGACTTATGCAACTTATCTGTTTCTGTGAATTTATGTATCTACTTTTCTATTTTTGTGAACTTATATTTTTAGTTATTATTTTGTGTAATCAATAGTTTTTTGCTACGAATGTGTAATCAATAGTTGGAAATAAACTTGCCAATTATAAATAATTATAGAATTAAATATTTATTTTCGTGAATTATGAGATTTGAAATGAATATTGTGACCAGTTGATTGATCATCATAACTAGATGTGGAACATACAACTAATAGAGACAATTATAGTATAAGAGGATGTGGCTTTGATTCTGAGTATCCCTTTTAGTCGGACTCATAGATCTGATTCGTTGGGATGGTTTCCTACGAAGTCTGGAAAATACACGATGAAAACGGGGTATCATTTGGAGAGAGATTCCACTAACAATGGCGAAGCTACCCTTATTCTGGAGCCAAGTACCAAAAAATTTCAAGCTTTTTCGTGGAAGGTAAAATGTCCACCTAAGATAAGACATTTTATATGGCAAGCATTATCAGGTTGTTTACCAGTGGCAAAAAAACTTGAGGGGAAGAGGGATAAAATGTGACACTTGCTGTGCTCGATGTGGAGCAGACGAAGAATCAATAAATCATGTCTTATTTGAATGTCCACCAACAATTCAAACTTGGGCACTGTCCCCAATACCGACAAACCCGAAGTTTTTTCCAACGACATCTATCTATGTGAATATGGATTATCTGTTTTGGAGATTACCCTCGGACAAGGAAATGGATATCTATCCTTGGTTGATATGGTATATTTGGAAGAATAGGAATGATATGGTTTATAACCATATTGACCGGAACCCTCAGGAAACCTTAAGAATGGCAGAAACAGAATCTGTTACATGGGGAGATGCGCAGTTAAATGAGGTAAAAGAATCAATACTAGGAACAGTGGAGGAAATTCTGAAGTTGATTTGATACTCAATGGTCATTGGTGTTTTGTGGATGGATCTTGGAAAGAGGGTGATCAGTTTCCAGAACAAGGATGGTATAGTGGTTATGAGAGAGATGCAAAAGTTTTGATAGGGGCAATGAATATCAAAGCCAGTTTATCCCCACTACATGCAGAATTTGAAGTCCTGGTATGGGCTATGGAATGCATGAGGTATCATAAACATCAACACATCACATTTGCAACAGACTGTTCAGAATTGGTGAAGATAGTGTCGGAACCAAAAGAATGGCCAGCTTTCTCAATTCACTTAGAGGAGTTCCAAGCAAGAAAGGAGTATCTTACAACTTTTGAACTCATCCATATATCGCGCACAAAAAATTTGATGGCAGATAGACTAGCACGGAATGCCCGCCTAAGACCGTCATATTCAATCCACGTTGGACATGAATAACCAAACTGGATTAGTTAAAAGTAGATTTCTTTAGTTTTCTTGTTGACAAAAAAAAAAGAATATTGTGACCACGTTCTAGTTAACACTAATGTTTTCTATTTACTATTTAGCAGTTGACTTTTTAATTAATATTTTGTAAAGTAAAATATAATTTAATGTAAAAAATAACTTTTTCGATTGTAAATAATTTTGAGAATTAAATATTAATTCTACCCATATTCAAATGAAACCTTTTGTTGGTTTCTCATATACTTTTTCTCCAAATGCATATACTTTTTCTCCAAATGCAAGCCGCTGTGCTGTATTAGGTGTTAAAATGTTTGGTTCAGTGTCAAGTTAAGATTGAAGAGCTGGTTTGAGAGCTTTAAGTTGGATTGGGAAACATGTGAGGATGGGCTGAACTGTAAAATGTTTGGTTCATGTTGGAGTCAAGATTAGCATTTTCCTAAAAGGCCTATTCATGAGTTTAGGTCGGCCCAGAATGGAAAGTCGGTACAAGGCCCAAGTCGGTAAAACTTAGGTTAAACCCAACTCGGGATAACCGGCTTACATTAGGGTTTAGGAGGTGTTAGTCAAAAACAGAACAAAGGCGGCGCATAGCGACATCAAGATATGGAAATATTCCGTCTTGATAAACCGAGATATTAGGAAAGTATTCGTGTTTATCTCGATTTTCTTTATTTGAAATCGACTTTGTAACCCTATATAAAGGGATCTCATATCATTCAATAAACTTACGCTTTTCATAATACTTTTAGCTTGAGAGACTTTAGAGCCGACTTAACCTAAAAACTCTCTCCGGCAACTTAAACAACTTTTCTTTGCCGACTTCCATCTCGGAAACTCCGACATACAAACCCTAATTTCCTAATTCTCACCGTGTTCTTAAATTCTTCTTTTAGAATCCCTAATTCAAAAACCCTAAAATTCTTGCTATCTTTGGATACGCGGAATTGAGATCTTACAATTGGCGCTGACTGTGGGGATTTCTAAAAGAAATTTCTGAACGAGATGTCTGGAAACAATAACGAAATCGATCCGGAAAACCCAAGAGTTGACCTAAGTGATCACGAAGGAAGTGATTACGACTGAAGTGATCACGAAGACGATAACACGGCGCTTGACGGCAAACAGCCGCGGGACGCCGTTCAGTCCAAGAAGGCTCGAGACGATGGTAAACGTATCCCGTCACTCAACGAAACGTCAGAACAAGTCGAACGAGACGAAGTTCTGGCTACTTTAATGGCCAAAATCGATTCACAGAACGATTTAATCAAAACGTTTTCGGAAAGAATTGATTTGTTGCAGACAGAACAAGCTCGGATCCGGTCAGACCAACAATCAAGGAAATCCAAGCGAGAAATGCCTCCAAAGGTGAAAGATAAAGTCGCCAGACGACTGATCTTCGATACATCTGAAGAAAACCATCAAGAGATGAGCCGAGGAAGCAAGTCCAAAAGCAACTCACGCAGAGAGCGCGATGAGGAGGATACACGCGAACGGAGCTCACATCGAAAGAGGGACTCAGAGGAACCCAACCGAAGTTCACTACAGGAGCGAGACGACTGGTACGAAGAAGGGTACTCACCCGACAGAGAAGAGCGCGCTGATCATGAAACACGGAACGGAAGAGGTTTGCATCGACGGTGGAATTCGCGATATGAGAACGACTCGCGCCGGGATAACCATCGCCACGAGCGAGGTACGTCCCACGAGGAAGCTCATAGACCATCTATCCGCGGATCAAGCCGTAATCAAGTTGAGAAACAGCTGACAGAGCTCAGAGATACCATGAAGGAATTAAAGGGCGAAGTACATAGCGTTAAAGGATCCGCTCCCGAGATAGACCGTATCATCGAAGAAACTCAAAGGACGCCTTTTACGTCACGCATCATCGATACATACATACGCCAGAAATAAAAGCTCAGACTGCCGATGTATAACGGGACGAAAGACCCCGCTACGCACCTGACAACTTTCAAGATCATGGCAGCTAAAGCACGGTTCTCGTCATCTAGAGAACGCGAGATCGGTTTTTGTCAATTATTTGCCGAAACCCTGGAAGGAGATGCACTGACCTGGTTATCTCGGCTACCACCTAAGTAGATCAACTATTTCTCAGACCTAACGAGAGCGTTTGTAAGACATCACTTCGCCTACGTGAACAAGGACACGTCGCTGAACGCACTGATGTCCATGTCGCAAAAAAAGAAGGAAACGTTACGAACCTTCATAGACCGATTTAAAGCGACTATGACACGAGCGGAAGCCCCAGATAAGTTTACCATCTCGGCTCTGACAAACGCCGTCTGGCATGAGTCGCCTTTTTATCAAGATCTGGTCGTCAATCCACCTTTGACCATCGAGGACGCCCTCCACCGAGAAAATAAATTCGTGGAACTTGAAGAAAAAAAGGTAGCCCTAGCAAGGAAATTCGGTACGACTAAGCAAGCCGATAAAAAGGAAGACAGAGAACCCAAGCAGCATTACGACAAAGGTGCTAAGGCAACGATGGTCGTCGGTGACGCCAACAACAAACCACGTTCATCCAAACCTTGGAACAAGCAAAGCAAAGAGGGAAAGGAACTAAAACAGCAAGCCGCTCCCACCAAGGAAGAAAAATATTGCGAGTATCACAAGGCCACCTCGCACGACACTGCTGAATGTCGGAACCTCAAAAACGCATTGTACGCCCGACTCTCCGATGAAGAAATCAAGGCGGAAATTGACAGATTGAGGAAAGAATCCGGGCAACGAGAAGAACAAAAGGTTGATGGGCAAGCACCCAAGCAAGGCAAGCAACAACGGCGTATCAAGAGTATAGCCTTAAAACGTAACCGCGAGGAGGAAGAAGAAGATGGAGACGAAGAGGAAACTCCCAAAGCCGTCCGGAGAATCAACATGATTATGGGCGGTTTGATCTCCGTAAACGATTCGGTACGGTTAATCAAGTTGTATGAGCGCCTTGCGTTAACCGCGCAAAATGCACCTCAGCCGATCCTATCAGATGATCCCCCCGTTGTTTTCACTGACCAGGATCTCTACGGAACCCATTACCCTGTGGGAACTGTTTAGTTGATCCTGATGTAATTCACAGATTCATATCAACCTAAACATACAGATCTAGGTTCTCTTGAATAGAAACATTACATGATCTCACCTTTTACCTGTTTGTTGCAGCGGAAGGAATTTAACAGGTCAGAGATCAGAGAGATGCACCGAGGGATGAATCCTCCAAAGGTTCGCACACGCTTTCACAGGAAACAGCTGCTAGACCACAAGGGGAACTCGGCGCAGAGAGAGAGAGTTTACGGCTCAAGTGTTAGGGTTAATCAGTCTGAAACTCGAGTTTTATGACACAAAACTCGTCCTGTTCCGTTTGGGCCATTTGGCCCAAACACCAATTAACTCGACGGCGTGCAGGCACTGCATCGATCGATGCACCTTGTGCATCGATCGATACACAGTACCTAAACCGTTTTATTCTCTCTAAGTACAGTAAATGCCTAGCACTTTTACCATACTTCTGCTAAACCGTTCCTACACGTTTTCCTGTTAGCTTAGGCGTGTGACCCATATGGGATCATATAATAAAAGCAATAAGTCCAAGACTTATAGATCATGAGCGGACTCTAGCAAGCCATCATGACCCCCAATATTATATGACTTATGTCTGATCACTGACATACTCTTACTTTCTAGAGACAGTACCGAGATTACTGGACACAATTCCAACAATCTCCCACTTGTACTGGAATCTCTGTATTCATAATCCTTTTGTCTCAATATCTCGATTAGTCATAAGGCAAGATTGGTGTCATCCTTATAAAGCCTAATCTTGTTCATCGGACTCTGATTTGATACTGACAATCTAAACGACTCGGGAAAGTCCGTTTGAGCATGGCCATGCGTTTTCCAGTATTCAAATCTCCGATTGGCCTAGAGATATTCACTCCATTTATATTGGAGGGACAAATCCCATCTTGTTCCATCACTGTAAACTACTTATTTCATAATGTACCCAAACAAGGTCCTTATAACTATCGCAGAACGATAGCGTTAGACAATGATCAAAGTACATCAGTCCATGGGCAGTCACATGCATGTGAACTCAGGTCTAAGGACTATACTCTATAGTCGTAGTAAGAATCTCTTATGACACAGATATAAATATCCTGAAGAGTTCTTATAAGCGGGTCTTGTCCGGTCGTATGTTCCCAACATACACCTATGTACTGACTTTGATGCCGCGCATCTATGACACACTGAGACTTTGTCATAAGTCACGTACCAATCCAGTCTCACACGGTTGTTGGTGTTCCAGTTTCAACAACCTTCGACTAGGGACAGGATGATATAAAACATTTATCAAATATAGGGCCTCATGATCAAGCTAAATGACTTCGATGACTCAAGATCAAGTCACTTACTTCGATGACCTATAAAATGCTTCATATCATTTTGGAACGATTATTTCATCACAGTTAAAATAATCTTGAAATAATAATTTCATTAAAACATAAAATAATGTTTTACAAGAACATATCAAATAACTAAAATAAAGCTCGCAAAACTCCCACTCAAATTTAGATTACATTTCAATGTTTCTAATGCCTACAGCTTCAGTCAGGAACTCGAGCTTAGGCCTTGGGAGTGGCTTTGTCAACGGATCAGCGACATTATCATCTGTCGGAACTCGGCTGATCTTGACTTCCTTTCTATTAATGATGTCACGTATCAAGTGATATCTTCTTTGAACATGCTTGGATTTCTGGTGTGATCTTGGTTCCTTTGCCTGAGCTATAGCACCATTGTTGTCACAAAACAGTGCCAGAGGCTCAGCCGCATCTGGTATCACACCTAGTTCCATAATGAACTTTCGTATCCAAACAGCTTCCTTCGCTGCCTCTGAGGCGGCGATATATTCAGCTTCTGTAGTGGAATCTGCAACGGTATCTTGCTTGGAGCTTCTCCAACTGATTGCACCGCCATTCAGACAAAAGATATAACCGGACTGTGACCGAAAATCATCTGTGTCTGTCTGGAAACTTGCGTCCGTGAATCCACTGACTTTAAGCACATCACTTCCACCGTACACCAAGAACTTATCCTTAGTATGTCTTAGATACTTCAAGATATTCTTTACGGCAATCCAATGGTTTTCACCTGGATTTGACTGGTATCTACTCGTCATGCTCAATGCATAAGCAACATCAGGACGAGTACAGATCATGGCATACATGACAGATCCTATTGCAGATGCATAAGGAATATTCTTCATGCGCTCAAGCTCAGCAGCTGACGTAGGGCTCTGCTTCTTGCTTAGCGTTGTGCCATGTACCATTGGCGTGAAGCCCTTCTTGGAATCTTTCATGCTGAATCTTTGTAGGACTTTGTCAATGTATGAGTCTTGACACAAGCCTATCAGCCTCTTAGGTCTATCTCGATAGATCCTAATTCCAAGAACGTATGCGGCTTCACCCATGTCTTTCATGGAAAAACAACTTCCAAGCCAGTCTTTTACAGACTTCAGCATTGGAACGTCGTTTCCGAGAAGCAGTATGTCATCGACATACAGAATAAGAAATACAATTTTGCTCCCACTAGATTTCTTATACACGCATTGTTCTTCTTCGTTTCTAATGAAGTCAAATTGCTTGATCGCTTCATCAAAACGAAGATTCCAGCTCCTCGATGCTTGCTTCAATCCATAAATGGATTTATGAAGCTTGCATACTTTCCCAGCATTCTTTGGATCTATGTAACCGTCAGGTTGCGTCATATACACATCCTCTTCCAGAATACCATTCAGGAAGGCGGTTTTCACGTCCATCTGCCAAATTTCATAATCATGAAAAGCTGCAGTTGCTAGTAGAATCCGAATAGATTTCATCATAGCCACTGGTGAATAGGTTTCATCGTAGTCCACACCGTGAACTTGTCTGAAACCTTTTGCCACCAACCTGGCTTTGTAAATCTGGACATTTCCATCCACGTCAATCTTCTTCTTGAAGATCCATTTGCACTCGATGGCTTTTACACCAACGGGTAAGTCAACTAACGAAAACACTTGGTTGACCGACATGGAGTCCATTTCGGAATCAGTGGCCTTGCGCCACTTAGAGGAATCTGGGCCCATCATGGCTTGATTGAAGTTCGATGGTTCATCACCATCAATGATCAAAAGATCATGACAGTTAGTCACGAGGAATCCTTGATATCTCTCGGGTTCGTGACGGATCCTCCCGGATCTTCGAACTTCAGGTACTACAGGTTCAGGCTCTACAATTTCTTGTAGGTCCTCCTGCTGCTCTTCCTCATTAGGTTGAGCAGTATCCTGTTCATCTTGAATTTCTTCAAGCAGTACCTTACTCCCACTGTCTTTCTTAGAGAGAAATTCCCTCTCAAGGAAGTTACAATCCCGGGCAACAAAAATCTTGTTCTCGGAACGTAGATAGAAGTAATAAGCCTTGGTTTCCCGTGGATAACCAATGAAATAGCATTTGTCAGATTTTGGTGTAAGCTTGTCTGAGATCAATCTCTTGACGTAGGCTTCACAACCCCAAATTCTGAGATAAGACAGCACTGGAGCTTCTCCAGTCCATAATTCATATGGTGTCTTTGCTACTGCTTTTGATGGCGCTCTGTTTAGAGTGAACACTGCTGTTAGCAGAGCATATCCCCAAAGGGATATTGGAAGGTCTGTGTGACTCATCATAGATCGAACCATATCTAATAAGGTCCGATTTCTCCTCTCAGACACACCATTCCATTGAGGTGTTCCAGGAGGAGTGAGTTGGGATACGATCCCACACTCTCTCAGATGATCACTGAATTCCTGACTTAAGTATTCTCCTCCTCGGTCGGACCGAAGAGCCTTAATGCTTTTGCCAAGTTGGTTCTGTACTTCATTTTGGAATTCTCTGAACTTCTCAAAAGATTCAGACTTATGTTTCATCAAATAAACATATCCATACCTACTGAAATCATCAGTGAAGGTAATGAAGTACTGATAGTTTCCTCTTGCATTTGTGGACATTGGGCCACACACATCAGTGTGTATCAGGCCCAATAAGTCACTGGCCCTCTCGTTAGGTTTATTAAAGGGGGCCCGTGTCATTTTGCCCATCATGCAGGATTCGCATTTCTCACATGACTCAAAGTCAAATGAGCCAAGAAGTCCATTCGAATGGAGCCTCTTGATGCGTTTCTCGCTGATGTGCCCTAAACGACAATGCCATAGAAACGTTCGGTTTTCCTCATTAGGTTTAAACCGTTTTGTATTAATGTTATAAATTGGCGCGGATTGATCGAGTATGTAAAGCCCATTCGTAAGAGGGGCAGAACCATAGAACAAATTGTTGCGATTGAAGGAACATAATTTATTCTTAACTGAAAAATCATAACCTTCCAAATCCAACAAAGAAATTGAAATAATATTTCTGCTTATAGCAGGTACAAAATAACAATTATTCAGTTCTAAAATCAATCCCGAAGGTAAAGACAACAAGTATGTGCCTACAGCTAGTGCTGAAACTTTCGCTCCATTCCCAACTCGTAGCTCCACTTGTCCTTGCTTCAGCCTTCTACTGTTGCTGAGTGCCTGCATATTAGTACAAATATGAGCCCCACAACCAGTATCCATGACCCATGAGGTATTATCAGAAGTAGTTGTATTAACTTCTATAACAAAAATACCTGATGAAGAAGTCTCGAAAGTCTTCTTCTTCAATTCCTTTAGACCTTCCTGGAATTTCTTACAATCTCTTCTCCAATGCCCCAGTTCTTTGCAGAATCTGCACATGTCAGTAGGCCCAGCCTTGGACTTGGGCTTGGGCTTTGGCGTGTCCTTGTCCGCGACTTGGACAGCCTTGGCCGCTCCCTTATCCTTAGCAGAGGATTTCTTAAACCCCTTGCCCTTTTGCACCATAAGCACATTGGGGTCCTTGGCGGTTTTCCTCAAGTTGGGCTCTGCAGTCTTGAGCATTCCGTGAAGCTCAGGTAGTGTCTTACTCAAGCCATGCATGTTAAAGTTCAGAATGAACTGATCATAGCTTGCAGGTAAAGACTGCAGAATGATGTCGCAGGCAAGTTCCTGGCTGATTGGGCAGTCGAGTTTCTGAAGATGATCGAGATAACCCATCATCTTCAAGACATGAGGACTCACTGCCGCATTCGCAGCCAACTTACAGTCCAAGAGGTTCTTAACTGTCTGGAACCTCTCGGTCCTAGCCTGCTCCTGAAAAAGCGATTTCAGGCTTGCCATTATCTCGATGGGAGACAATACACTTTCGAACTGTTTTTGCAGCTCAGGAGTCATTGTCACCAACATCAGGCAATAGACATCATTTTCATCTGACGAATGCTTTTCCCAAGCATTGTGCAGAGTCCTGGCAGCATTGGCAAGAGGCCTCTCGGGGAGGGGATCTCGAAGGACATAATCCTTCTTCTCCTGCTTGAGGACCAGCCTCAAGTTCCTTGACCATGTCAGGAAGTTCGTTCCAGTCAGCTTCTCCTTCTCGAGAACAGACCGGATCGAGAATGTGTTTTGTGTGCTTGTAGTAGTCATATCTGAAATATATAAATAAAAAGGTTATTAGTTATTATGTTCAAAATGACTAATCTCGTATTAAAAATTTAATATGATTAATCACGCATTATATTCAATAACCTAAGTTACCCTCAATAGAATATAATGATTCCAAGATCCACATATAACTAAGATTAAAGTGGGCCACTGGCCGTCACCCAACCTTAGCTTATATCGGTAAGCCCTATATCGGCTAATTATATCCGTGATATAACTCTTGGTTGTGAATCTGGGCCCGAGGCCCAATCCACTCTGATGTCTCAAGGCCCGGGACTCCCGATGGCCTAGTCAAGAAAACCAGACTATACAGTCATGTAATCATTAATGTCTGGGACTCCCAATGACATTTATGAATCACAAACTGTCTTACCCACGCAAAAACAGACATCCTCACACTGTAAGGCCATGAATGCAATTGAATGGGCTTTGACAGCTGACATAGCCTGGACAAGACATCCAACGCTTGATATTATTTGAGGTTCGTAGGTTTATTAAAATTCATTCCCAAAATAGAAGATTACTATTTCGGGAAACTTTCTATTTATGGAAACCTACTATTTTTGGAAACTTTCTAAAATTGGAAACTTTCTAAAAACGGAAACTTTCTAACTTTAGAAATTTCTTTTTTTTTTAAAAATCCAAAACCCGCAAATTCAGAAACTTCTATTTTAAGAAACTTTCTAATTTCAAAATTTCGGAAACTTTAATTTAAAATCGACTTTATAATTTTATAAAATAAATTTTAAATTTATCTGAAGAAAGACTCAAATAATTGGCCCAATTGTTTTAACTTCTTGGCCCGAGGCCCAAGAATTTGTCCATGTCCAAGACATGACCCAATTGTCCAATTAATTGACATAACCGGTCTGGTTCATTAAAACTGGTCTAACCAAGTTTTAATTACTACGATGACCACAATTGTCAACCGGTTATTTACTAAACCGGAATTTCTCAATTTATTTGGTCCAACCAAATCAAATTAGAAATTCCTGGTTTAGGCACTAAATCCAATATTTCTTTCGACATTGGATTTCTTATCCCGGTTTAACCAGACTTAATAAAATTATTAAATCTGTTTATTAAACCAGGACGAATTGATTTTAATTAAAATTTTAAACCGAACCGAACCGAAATTGGTCACGGACCATTCATGGCCGTGACCTAGCCGCAAGCCAGCATGCGAACGATCGTTGCTGCTTCACGGGACGGGACGGAGCGATCGTTGCGATCCATCCTTGCACGATCAAGACGCGATCATCGGATCAGCCGTGATCATCCGATCGATCCATGATCGATCGATGCATCAACAGCCATCAGTCGACGCAATCCAAGTCATATAGCTTGGTTTGCGATTTTCAAACGTTTGTTCAGGATTCAATTCAGTTTCTTAAGTGTTTTTCTTATCAGTAATGGATTCAAAACACTTCTAAACAGAATAAACAACCTAAACATGAATCTAAAACAAGAAATCCTAAGAACCAATGGCTCTGATACCACTGTGGGAACTGTTTAGTTGATCCTGATGTAATTCACAGATTCATATCAACCTAAACATACAGATCTAGGTTCTCTTGAATAGAAACATTACATGATCTCACCTTTTACCTGTTTGTTGCAGCGGAAGGAATTTAACAGGTCAGAGATCAGAGAGATGCACCGAGGGATGAATCCTCCAAAGGTTCACACACGCTTTCACAGGAAACAGCTGCTAGACCACAAGGGGAACTCGGCGCAGAGAGAGAGAGTTTACGGCTCAAGTGTTAGGGTTAATCAGTCTGAAACTCGAGTTTTATGACACAAAACTCGTCCTGTTCCGTTTGGGCCATTTGGCCCAAACACCAATTAACTCGACGGCGTGCAGGCACTGCATCGATCGATGCACCTTGTGCATCGATCGATACACAGTACCTAAACCGTTTTATTCTCTCTAAGTACAGTAAATGCCTAGCACTTTTACCATACTTCTGCTAAACCGTTCCTACACGTTTTCCTGTTAGCTTAGGCGTGTGACCCATATGGGATCATATAATAAAAGCAATAAGTCCAAGACTTATAGATCATGAGCGGACTCTAGCAAGCCATCATGACCCCCAATATTATATGACTTATGTCTGATCACTGACATACTCTTACTTTCTAGAGACAGTACCGAGATTACTGGACACAATTCCAACATACCCTCACAACGATCCACTCGTAGTTGAGCTACTAATCGGGAGCTGCCAGATGTCTCAGATATTAGTCGACACTGGAAGTTCAATAGATCTGATTTTCCTGGACACACTCAAGAAGATGGAGATCAAGGAAGAGGATATCAAGCAGAAAGAAAAACCGCTCACGGGTTTTACAAGCGAAACGACATACACGATTGGAACAATCAAGCTGCCGATTTACGCAGGGGGAGTTAATAAAATGGTGAAATTTCATGTCATCGACAAACCAACCATTTATAACGTTATTCTTGGCACCCCATGGTTATACAGCATGAAGGCGGTGTCCTCGATGTATGATAGGTCTAGTTTTAATCCCTATACTAACTGCAAGTGCACAGTGATGTAGTTGTAGTACTTAGGGTATCGAATCCACAGGGACTCTGGGAAACGATAGATTTAGAACAGAAAAGATTAAACTAGGAGAAATCAAATATGATTAGAAACTAAAAAGCAAAGCAAAAAAGTAAATCAAGCAGCAGGAGGTTGTGAGCAAGAAGGCAAAGCGTTAAGTCTAGGGAGTTCTCAGGAAATAAGGAACACAAGCAATCAATCAATCGGGATCTAATTAAGAGCTATTCTAGAACTCAAACACAGATATAGAATTAACCAACTGTCGTTGCGAGAATTCTCTAAGTCTAAGTGCAGCAATCCAAATTCCTTTGCAATTACTAACAGATTAAACCAGCTTTAATTCCAAGTTCGATATGTTCACAATCTAATTAAACCAAATTCCTTTGCGAGTAATTAAATTGCTTATCTAGGTTCTTTCTAGCTAATCAACCAACTGTCGTTGTGGAAATCAACCTAACATCATAAATCTGGATAGCTACTTCAGATTAAGCATTAAGAACAACTTAGATAAAGAACTAGCAAGTATGAATCCCTACATATCTATCAACCTATAATTCCATGAAATCCTTAATGAGAATCCCTAAACCTAACAGGTAATCTACTCAGACATGATTATCGAAACAGAAAACATCATGAATAGAAAACCAAATATTATAAAATCAAATAAAGAACTGGGGTTCAAAATCCTCTCTCTTTCGAGAGCAGAATCAGCCCCTAACTCTCTCTGAAAATAGAATAAAGCGTAAGTAAAGAGTTGCCTAAACAATGGCTTAAAAACCCTAATATAATGGTCTAAAGTCGGCTGGGGGCCTTTTTGCAAGTCTGAGAAGTTTCTGGGCAAAAACTGTAATTTCTCCAAAATGCAGATTTTTGGGCGCAGAACTGCAACGACCGTTGCAGAACTGCAACGACAGTTGCAAGGCGAAAACGCAGCCAGTGAACTCTGTGAAGTTTCTAAATAGTGCAAAATTGCTCCAAATGCTCCCAAAACGTCCAATTAGGCTCGAGATGTTCTTAAACCTGTAAAACACCTGAAAAGACTCCAAAACACATAGAAAGACTCGATGACAAAGACATATACCATGGTTAAAATCCCTAAAATCCATGGTATATCAACTCCCCCACACTTAGCTCTTGCTTGCCCTCAAGCAAGTAAAGAACCAAAGCATGGTGAAGAAGTTTGAAAACTTTCAGAAACTCTTTTCATCCTAGAAGCAACAACACTCAGATTCCCCTTAGTAAGCCACTGAAAGATTTCACCTGCAGACATCAAGACCAACATATACTTCCCCCACACTTAGCAACTGTCCTAAGTAAACTCCACAATCACATTCACGCATTCAAATTCACCCTACTGACTTCTGCAAGTATTTAAGTGCGGTCTCACCTAAGGAGTATCGATCAAAGGGCACATGGACTCTTACCTTGTCAGCTCTAGACCACCATACTATCTTTCTTTGGTCCCTTTCTTCTCTTTTCCCTTCCTTAGCGTTCTGATTTTTCCCCATTGGGTATCATTTTATTTTTTTATCAGTACTCTTCCCGTTAAGGGGTGTACTTTGGACACATTCCATGGATGCACAGGAGATGATAGTTGTAGCTACCACGCCCAGAGACCACTTCGGAGTTACTAACTCATCCTCAGTTTATTATTCTTTTTTTTTTACTTTATGGAAGGGGAGAAGGGAACCAAATAGGACAGGTTTACAGGCTGTATCAGAACTAACAAAGGAATCCGACACAAGGTATACCAAGCCCTTAGGTGAGAAAATTAAGTCAGTATTAAGGTGAAGTCAGTAAAAGGATCCTCTGATACCTGAAGTGATGTGGGTGTCCTCAGTAGGTTGATCTGTGATGGGGTTTTCTAATAGTCATAGATAGATCCTGCAACTTCATCCCAATGGTTACTTAAGTTCCTGCAAGATATTGTTAACTCCTCCAAAATTCATTGTTTCCTACTTAAACTGGTTTTGACTCAATAAAATAATTTTTTTTGAAAATTGGACTGACTCTAAGAAAACAGAAAGATAAAGTCAGTAGCACCTCCCCCACACTTAAGACACATTGTCCCCAGTAGTGTCAAGCTAAGGGTTGGCAAAAAGAAAAATAATAGATAAAAGATGAGATTATGTCTGTTGGGTTTTTACCTCTGTCGCACATGCATCGATCGCTGCATAAATGCATCGACCGTTGCTAGGCGATATTTCGTCGTGTGTCGATCGTTGCTCAGGACCGCAACGATCGCTGCAATGCGATTTCTTTCGTGTTGTGACGATCGACACAAGGTGTGTCGATCGACGCACTGCGAATCTGTCGAACCCTGCAGATAAAATTCACCAAAAACCAAAAACAAAAACGTAAAATGCTAATGAAAACACCAAAAATAAATTATGCAAACCTAACAGTGGGTTGCCTCCCGCTCAGCGCTTGTTTTGAGTCATTAGCTTGACTATGGGATAGAGATTGAACTCATGGCGGTTTCAACAGAGACTTTGAGTGTCTCTGTGAATATCTCTTCATCCAAGGAGGTGTATAGGCTTTCAGATCATGAGGTTTTCCAAGGAACGAAGGAGTAGAAGCAGGGCGGGAGCGAAGCTTGGGTGGGACACTGCGTTTTCCTGCATTCAAAACAATGTGGTCAGGAGGTTTAAGCTTATATTATTTGTACCTTACCTTTGGTGCAGATCTGATGTCTGGAGCTTTCTGCTTATGAGCGGTTGCAGGTATTGAAGATGTTAGAGCAGGTTCAAGAGGAACCGCCATCTTCTTCTCTCCACTATCAGATACTGTAGTTCCACCAATCTGAACTTTTTCTTTCAGATGACCATCAGTGGAGATCATCTTGTTTGCATGAACTCGCGAAGCTTCAACTGGTGGTGTTTCATTCACCTTCTTATCCATCACTTTCATGCAGTTAGCCACTTCTAGCTCTTGTTTAGATGGTTTAGGAACCTTAGGATATGGCACAATGGGCTTATAGACTCGTTCTGGGACTGTTGCAGGCTTCTGGTCTCGTCTGCGATCTGTGTCGATCGATGCAGTAGGTGTGTCAATCTACACAAGGCGATTATGTTCAGATCCATCAGACTTATCGGGGATGCATCGATCGATGCACACGTTGTGTCGATCGATGCTTGTCTCAGACAGACATAATTCACCCAGAAAATCCGAGATTATGCTCTCTTCTTCTCCCAGCAAGTCAATCTCATCTCTTATGGTTACAACATTGATGTACAGCTTCTGTTTAGCTTTCCCAGCTTCATTTTGCCTTTGTATTGCTCCAGCTGTTTGTTGAACTTGAAGATCTAGCTTCTTCACATGTGTGCTCAGAGATTCAAATTACCATTCAGATTTTCATGCATAGCATCCAGCTTCCTGTCGAGGTCTACAGCAGTCTTAGTTTGATCCTCTAGCAACTGCTCCATCATGGATTCCATCTTGCTCTTATAAGCATTAGCAGCAGGAGGTGTCTGATCAGAAGATGATCCATAGGTTCTCTGATAAGAATTACCTTGCTGATTACCAAACCTGTTTCTTTGGAATCCAGAGCCACTGATGTAGTTCAAATCTTCTTCCTGCTTCTCCAATAACTGCTCCATCATACTCATCAGCTTATCAGACTGCTTATTTTGAGGAGGAAAAGGCTGATATGATGGAGGTTCATAATCTCTGGTGAATGAATAGGAACCATAGTCTCTGCAGAATGAGTTATTCTGCTGATTTTCCAACATCCGTTCCATCATTCCCATCATCTTTCGCGCTGTGTCGATCGATGCAGAGCAGTGTCGATCGATGCAAGCTCGAAGATGTGTCGATCGACACACGGGACCGTGTCGATCGATGCAAGGCGATTACAGGCGTACCCTGAAACGCAAGAAAAAAAAAATAGTAACAAAAAATAAAAACGAAAAACCTAGTCTAAACCCTAAGTTCAAATCTATCGAAGA
>CM058238.1:61398511-61448466 GCA_030180135.1 Orychophragmus violaceus | reverse complement strand
AAAACAGTTATTTCTGCACATTTATACAATTGTTGTTCACAGTAATACACTAGTTGTTCACAGTTATACAATAAATGTACACAGTTATACCCTATTTTTACTAGTTATACAACATTTCCTAGTGTTACTGGTTTTACCTAGTTATATTATTATCGAATGAACAGGAACCCGAAACCCAATTCAATTGGTTTCAGGATCTGAAAAAGTAAAAAATTTCAATGATTTAACCACAGCAATGCATCTGTAACCAATTTGGACTCATAATAAACCCAGAAACATTCTTTAAACACCAATGTGCATCAAATCGATTACAATCTCCCATTTCAAATCGATTAAAGAGGCCAATCTACACATTGACCAATAAACGGTTAAAACCTTGATTTGGAGGGGAATGCGGCTACGGCGCGGCGGCGCGGCGAAGGAGACGTCGACGGCGATGTAGGAGGTGAAGATCGAAGCTCCGGAGGTGAATCCGACAGAGCTAAAAGGAAAACAATTTTCGGGAGCTAGCAGCAATTGGAAGAGAGACGAGAGAGATCTCGAGTCAAAACAGAATCAGATCAAGCGGATCGGATATAACCCAACCCGATTTCGATTTTCGATATTCAATTACAATCAGTAAGGGCAGAAGAGTAATCAATCACTCTCATTTTAATGAGAGAGGTATTGTAGATTAAGGAGGGGCATTGTAGATTTTATTTGGCCTCATAGGGCTACAAGAGACGAAACCCCGTTGGAGCTTACGGGAAAATGAAGAAGAAGGTTAAGGATGAAGCGATTAGAGTAGAAAAAATTTACGGTCCAGATTTATCAAAATAAGATCTAACGGTCAGGATTTCATCTGAGATATAGATCCAACGGTCCCGATTTGAGAGAATAAATAGATCCAACGGATATAATTTGTGATCCGCATCATGGGCTAAAACAAAATCTGAGCCGTTCATTAATTTAATCAACAGTTTTCATTGTGATATGTGTGATGAGCTGTTAGCCAATGTAATACTTTTCTTGTTTCATTACTATATAATAATAAAAAATAATTTAAAAATAAAAGAAATTGTTTTTTTTTTAATGTGAAATTTAAAATTATACAATTTTTTATAATAAAAGTGATTAAAATAATAAAATAAGTATATATAATAAGAAAATGATTAAATTAATTTTAATTTTTGTTTACATGATTTTTTATTTGAAAAGTGTTAAATTTTATTTATGAATATAAAAATATTTTATTTTTCTTTAATAATTTTTAATCTATTATTATTACTAAAATATTAGTAGATTTTTAAAAACTCATAAGATTTTATTAATTTATTATTATTATTATAATATTTTAAAATTTAATTTTATGTAAAGTATATATGTAAATGGTTTTAAATATTAGTTTTATGTATATATTTAATAGCTATATTTTGATTTTATAAATTAAGGTTAAGAGTAAGGTTTAGAGTTTATGATTTGAAAAATATATATGTAAATGGTTTAAAGTTTGTTTGTAAGATTTTAAGTTAATGTTTGAAAATAATAGATTTAGAAATAGTTTTTTTTTATAAGTGCTGGATCTTAGTTTTACATATGTTATAATCAATGAGTTTTAATAATTAGATTTTAGTTTATAATTTAGGGAATATGGTTCATTTGGGGTTTAGAGTTTGAGAGGCTATATTTAAGATTTTAAGTTAATGTTTGAAATATAGATTTAGAAAATAATGTTTCTTTTATAAGTGTTGGATCTTAATTTTATATATGTTATAATAATTGAGTTTTAATAATTAGATTATAGTTTATATTTTAGGGTTTATGGTTTATTTAGGGTTTCCTGTTAGTTTTTGAAAATAGTAGATTTGGAAAATAAAACTTTTTTGTAAGTCTTGAATATTAAATTTAGGTATATTATAGTAATTAGAGTTTTAGTTATTAGATTTTTTGTTTCTACTTTAAAATTTTAGGGTTTATTTGGGGTTTAGGGTTTTGAATTTATAATTGTAAGAGATCAAATGTTTAAATATTAGTTGTATGTATATAATTAGTAATTATATTTTCATTTTATACTTTATGATTAAAAGTTTAAAGCTTAGAGGTTATGATTTATGGTTCGAAGTATAGGGTTTGAGGGGATATTTCTAAGGTTTTAAAGTTCATGTTTGAAATATTAGATTTGGAAAATATTTTTTTTTTATAAGTGTTTAATCTTAACTTTAGTTATGTTATAGTATTTGACCCCCCAAAAAAAAAGTTATGTTATAGTAAGTGAAGTTTTAGTAATTAGGTTTTGATTTATATTTTAGGTTTAGAATTTGTTTGGGGTTTAAGATTTTGAATAGTCACGGATAGCCACATATTATTTGTGGCTAATTTGTCACAAAAATTTTGTGGTTGTTCGTGGCTAACTCCTTTCACGAAAATTTCGTGGTTATTTTTCTACGAATAGCAACGAAATAGCCACGAAACTCGATTTTCTAGTTTCATGGCTATTCGTGGCTGGTTTTTCATAGCCACGAAAATTTCGTGGCTAGTTTGTGGCTATATCACAGTTTTCTTGTAGCATGCGGGTTCCTGGAATCATAAAAAGAAATTCGGTTAGACCGTTCTGGTTCAATGAATGTCCTCGTGACGCCGTTTTCGATTCGATGGGAACAAGTCGTGTCAAATTGCACTTGCCTTCAAGGTAAACACTACACTCCATACTTGTGGACATGGGCGGAGCTACGTTCAATAAGGAGGGGGCATATGATCCCAGTCAATTTTGAAAAATAATAAAATCAGTAGTTAAATATATAATAATTATGTGTTATAGTGGTAGTTTCCGCCAATAAAAAGTTTCGACCGCCTCCATCAATAAACATTCGACTCTCACGGCATACAATTTTCTTTTTATTTTAATGATATTATTTTTATTTATTATTATTATTATTATTATTTTGATTAACCAGGAGGTTCCGGGCCTTAGGCCCGACTAGTCCCCCTGAGCCAGGATGAATTGGGCTTCTTTCCTCACACCAAAGACACAATGTGAAGCCCCCTCCCAACAGAAATCGAACTAGGGACATGAGAGACCAACCTCCATGGCAGAAACCACTGGTCCAACGCACCGTTGGTTTAATGATATTATTTTATATCAATCAAAACAATTATTGATTCTGCCATATTTTGTGGGTTCATCTACCACTTTTATTTATAACAGTATATTTTCTCTTTCCTTATTCTTTTCTTAAAAAATGGAGTTATATATTTTTTTGTAAACCAAATTTTTTACATATATAAATTTTAGTGGGTTTAAAAAAGATACTTTTGTAAAATATTTATACATGATCTTATTTAATAGTATAATATCAAAGAAAAATTACTTTATTTTTATAATAATATTTTTTAAATAAATTAATTAATAGTTTTAGTTAATCCGTGCCTTTGGTGTAAAATATTTTTGGTTCCGCCGGTGCTTGTGGATGCATATACATGTCTGTGATATGCTTGTGGATTTCTCGGTTACATGAAGAAATGGTTTTGAATACTCCATACAACCTAGCTTCTAAAGGGAATCAATATCATTAATCTGCATGCCATAAGTGTGACAGAAAACTGTCAAAATATAATTATTCTCTCTAGAAAAAAATGTATACATTTATTATTCTTTCAATCAAAAGTGGAAAATCTCGTGATTTGTTTTAGATTGATATATTCCATAAATATACATATTTAAGGTTTCATTTAATTCATCAATAAGCAATGTTTGTATATAAATGGTGAAACGATATTATAGGAGGCAATGGAAGAAAATGAGGCTGTTGTTGGTCAACCTCCCTCCTATTTTCTCTCTAATTAACTGATCTTGGTTCTTGTTTTTGGTAAAGAATAGAGTCGATCTCTCCTTTTTTACCTTCTTTTTGTTCAATAATCTTATCATACTATGATGGTAGTGATTCACATTTGACATTCCTATCCACCATGGCCTTCTCATTCTTATTCATTTAATCATAATTTGTAATTTTAATAACATCTACAAAGGATTCTCTTCTCTGTTCTGTTTCTGTCTTTGTACTCAAGAATGGCGAAAGAGAACAGTGGTCAACATCACCAAACAGAAGCAAGAAGAAAGAAACTAACTTTGATTCTTGGTGTAAGCGGACTCTGTATTCTGTTTTACGTTTTAGGAGCATGGCAAAACAACATTCTACCATCTTCTTATTCCAAAATGGGATGCGAGACTCAACCAAATCCTTCTTCTTCTGAGTCTGCTGAATTAGATTTCAAAAGCCATAATCAGATTGAGTTCAAGGAAACAAACCAAAGCATCAAGTACTTGGAACCATGTGACTTATCCCTCAGTGAATACACTCCTTGTGAAGATCGAGAAAGAGGAAGGAGATTTGATAGGAACATGATGAAATATAGAGAAAGGCATTGTCCTTCAAAAGATGAGCTTCTCTATTGTTTGATTCCTCCTCCACCAAACTACAAGATTCCATTCAAATGGCCTCAAAGCAGAGACTACGCTTGGTATGACAACATCCCTCACAAGGAGCTCAGTGTTGAGAAGGCAGTCCAAAACTGGATTCAAGTAGAAGGAGACCGGTTTAGATTCCCTGGTGGCGGAACTATGTTTCCCCGTGGAGCCGATGCTTATATCGATGACATTGCTAGACTCATTCCTCTTACTAATGGTGGAATCAGAACAGCTATTGACACTGGATGTGGTGTAAGTCTTTTTTTTTTTTCTTTTTTTTTCAAAAAGATTTCATTGATTGGTTAATCCATGTATAACAAATAGGTTGCGAGTTTTGGTGCTTACCTCTTGAAGAGAGACATTATGGCTGTTTCTTTTGCTCCAAGAGACACACATGAAGCTCAGGTCCAGTTTGCTTTAGAACGTGGAGTTCCTGCCATAATAGGGATTATGGGATCAAGAAGGCTTCCTTATCCAGCTAGAGCTTTTGATCTTGCTCATTGTTCTCGTTGTTTGATCCCTTGGTTTAAAAATGGTAATGAAACTAACTTCTTTTTTCTGTTCACAGCTGAGGAAGAACATTAACAAACTATATCTTTTTTAGATGGTTTGTACCTGATGGAGGTTGACCGGGTTCTAAGACCGGGTGGTTATTGGATCCTCTCCGGACCGCCGATTAACTGGAAACAGTACTGGAGAGGTTGGGAAAGAACAGAGAAGGATTTAAAGCAGGAACAAGATTCAATAGAAGATGTAGCAAAGAGTCTTTGCTGGAAGAAAGTGACTGAAAAAGGTGATTTATCCATTTGGCAAAAGCCTATCAATCACATTGAGTGTAAGAAGCTCAAACAAAACAACAAATCTCCTCCAATATGCAGCTCGGATAACGCAGATCTCGCTTGGTAATTCCCATCTCGCATCTACATCTAATCTAACTTTGTCTAAGAACTCTCTCTCTCTCTCTCTCTGTTTTAGGTACAAAGACTTGGAATCTTGCGTGACGCCATTACCAAATACAAACAATCCAGATGAATGTGCAGGCGGTGCGCTGGAGGATTGGCCAGACCGAGCATTTGCGGTACCTCCTAGGATCATCAGAGGAACAATACAAGACATCAACGCGGAGAAGTTCAGAGAAGACAACGAGGTTTGGAAAGAGAGGATAGCTCATTATAAGAAGATCATCCCACAGCTTTCACATGGAAGATTCAGAAACATAATGGACATGAACGCTTACCTTGGTGGATTCGCTGCATCGATGCTTAAATACCCGTCATGGGTGATGAATGTAGTTCCTGTTGATGCAGAGAAACAGACGTTAGGCGTGATCTACGAGCGTGGACTGATCGGGACGTATCAAGATTGGTGCGAAGGATTCTCTACTTATCCAAGAACTTATGATATGATTCACGCAGGAGGATTGTTCAGTTTGTACGAAAACAGGTAAGTATTATTTTAGGTCCTTTTATTTCACATGTGGAATTCCTAATGGTTGATTGTTTTGTGTTATAAGGTGTGATTTGACGCTGATATTGTTGGAGATGGATAGAATATTGAGACCAGAAGGAACGGTTGTGTTGAGAGATAATGTGGAGACGTTGACTAAAGTAGAGAGGATAGTGAAGGGAATGAAGTGGAACACTCAAATTGTGGACCATGAGAAAGGTCCGTACAATCCTGAGAAGATTCTTGTTGCTGTTAAAACTTATTGGACTGGTCAACCTTCTAACAACAACTAGTGTTCCAACTCTCCACTCTCCTTTTGTGGTTTTTATTTATTAACGAAAATTATATTTTGTACTTTTCTCTAAAATCATGTTTAGGGACTATTAGGTTTAGAATCAAACATTTTCAAGGAGGTTTAACTTTACGTAATCTATATATGTTTTAGTTCTTATATGAATTTGGCACTGTTCTATTCATTTAGTTAAAATATCTATAAAATTTGGATTTTGATTTTGATTTTCTTTTCGATTATTGTCCATGTTTTCTTTATCTAGTGGCGATCGTAAGGGCGATTTTAATAACCGTTTTCCTTCATCTTCTGAGAGCGTGTGTCCGGCGGTTTCCCTCTGTAATTCTTGGGAAAATCTTGTCGGTTATTGTCCGTTGGGTCTTAGCTCTAGCGGTTTTGGATTCCTCTCTCTTGAAATCCAGAAACTGATTCCTAAACGGCCATGGATGGATCTCTATATAAGTGTCCTACAAGTCTGTTTTTCTACCGGTTTCGATTCTCTTCTATTCATCAAAATGAGTGACAATTTGCGTAGGAGAATGCAAGATATTGATTTGGGTGTTAACGATGCGCCAATTACTCTACCCGATTCAGTTTGTGCCCAAGCGGTGCGAGCAAATCGATTCTCTATTGTCGGAATTCTTCTAAATCCTAGAAAGCAAAATTTAAGAGCCCTAATTGGGCAGATGCCCCATCTGTGGGGATTGGGAGAAGAAGTAGTTGGAAGAATCGTGGAGTCACGAAGGTTCCAATTTGTTTTCCAGACAGAGGAGGCTTTTAATATGATTATTCGTCGCGGTCCGTGGTCTTTTGGCGAGTTGATGCTTGCCATTCAGAGATGGCATCCAAACATCACAGATGAGGACTTGAAGTTATTTTCTTTCTGGATTCAAATAAGAGGAATCCTTGTTCAATTCCTTACAAGGCATATGGTTGAATTCATTGGAGATAAATTAGGGCCGGTGATGGAAATTGATTTTGATAAATTTGCTAATCTGGTGGATTTTGTCAGAGTGAAGGTTAATTGGAACATTGATCTACCTCTTCGTTTCAAGAAAAATTTTCATTTTGGGCAAGGCGAGAACTTCATTCTCAAGTTCCGTTATGAACGTCTTCATAATTTATGTAAAGTGTGGTTTACTAACACATGAGTCCAAGGAATGTCCGCTGCACAATGAAGAGGATGGAAACGATCCAGAGAATTATGACGATATGGATGATGCAGATCCAGGGAATCAAGGAAATATGAATGATGTAGAACCTCTGCAGGACGAAGAAAATGATGCGGAATTACAACCAACGCTTTTAATTTTGAGGGGATGGTTTCTGGACCATCCAACAATGGTGTGAATGAAAATCCTCAAGATAATGTTGTGAATAGGGTCAATGATGTTGTAGATAGAGACAAAGCGGTAGAGATGTATCGCTATCTACAAAGGAAGATGGAAACTGGAAAATTCACAACATGGGGTTTTCATACGGTTCTCTCAGACTATCTTAAATAAGGAGGTATTATTGGTTTATCACCTCAGAAACGAAAGGAGATAGATGATATGCTGGAATATTACGCTTCTTGTGGCAAGGATCATTCTGAGGAATCACAACAATTTTCCAATGATGGAAATCAAGGAATTGTTATTCCTAGAATAATAAACAAAGGTACAAACTTCTCAGAATCTGACTTCTCAACTATGTCATCGGTTTTGAACTGGAAAAACAATGGGAAGGGTGCTCGCGGACAGTCTCTGAAGTTTAAGGAAAACGATTTATTGATGTGTTTGAAGACTATGTCAATCAAGGGGATGATTCCAAGTAAAGAAAAGGAAAAGGGAAGAGATAGAAAGCAAGTTGGATGTCCCATTACATGTTTTGAATGAGGGGATGGTCATGTATCCATTCATGAAGAAGGAGAGGCGGGAATCTCAGAGTTCGAGCTCGGACTCGCTGTTAATAAACGGAGGCGCGGGGGCCCGATACCCCCACAATCACCATGAGATTGCTATTCTGGAACTGTCAGGGCGTGGCTGCACTGCTGACAAAAAATCGTCTAGAAGAGCTTTGCAAAAAGTTTTCTCCAGATCTATTGTTTTTAGTTGACACTCTAAATAAATGTGATATACTATGTGACTTAAGTATGTATCTAGGATTTGATTTTGTTTCCACAATACCTCCTCGTGGCAAAAGTGGAGGATTAGCTATCCTATGGAAAAATAGTGTAGCTATAACTAAGTTGTATGAATCTTCAAGGTTGATTTTATGTGGAATGCAATAGAATGGATTTTTTATTTGTCTTGTGTTTATGGAGATCCTAATCCACAAAACAAACATGTGTTATGGAAAAGGATTGAAAGAATTGGTACAATTAGAAAGGGTCCATGGCTATTGGTTGGTGATTTAGTGAAATTTTGTCTAATAATGAGAAAGAAGGTGGTCAGATAGGTGATGAACGTACATTTGAAGACTTCAGAAATATGTGTTAGCTCTTGTGATTTGTTTGATCTGAGACATAGTGGTGATAAGCTTTCATGGGTTGGGAAGAGAGGAAAACACATTGTGAAGTGTTGTCTGGACAGGGTAATAGCAAACTCTGAATGGCTAGCCAAATTCCCAGCATCTGAAGCGGAGTTTCTACGCTTATCGGGTTTTGATCATCGTCCCGTCGTGACTAATATCACTTTTGTTTCTCAAACTCTTCGTAAACCATTCCGCTTCGACAAACATCTCTTACAAATCAAGGAATTTAAGAAATATGTTGACAAAGGATTGAACTCTATGTTGCTTCAATACAACGACTCGATAATGAACGTATATGTGAATGTCGTAAATCAATGTCTTTCTATAGACACAAACACGAAGTAAATTCTGCAAAACGAATTGAAGATTTACAGATTGAATTGAACTTTGCGCAAACTTCTTTTGGTCTTATTAGAGATACCATTCCCCTAATCCGAAAAGAACTCTCCCAAGCATACCATGATGAAGAAATATACTGGCAGATTAAAAGCAGAAACCATCTCCTAGTTTATGGTGATAGAAATACTAAATTTTTCCAGACTTGTAAAAAGGACCGATTTGCATATTAGCGGATTCATGCCATTCAAGATACTGATGAAAATATTTACCGTGGAGATCAGGCTATTGGGATTCATGTGGAGTGTTATTATCAATCAGTTTATAAGAGTACTCACAATCAAATTGATCCCTCAGTCTTTTCCGAGTTTAAAAGCATTGTGACAGATGAAATCAACCACAACATTACAAAAGACTATAGGGATGATGAAATATTTTAAGCTATATGTAATATTGGTGCGGACAAAGTTCCGGGACCTGGCAGACTTATTGCACATTTCTATCAAGAGTGTTGGGATATTGTTGGCAACTTGGCATTGATGTTATCCGGGAAGTAAAGGCGTTTTTCAAAAATGTTCTTTAAACCAGTCCATTAATAACACAAATATATGTATGATTCCGAAAATAAAAAAAACACAGACCTTATCAGACTATAGGTCAATTGCTTTATGCAATGTCTTATATAAAATCATTTCGAAAATCTTGGTCAGATTAAAGTCTTCTTTAGATCAGATTGTTTCGGATTCACAAGCTGCATTCATTCTGAGACGATTAATCTCGGATAATGTTATGATTTCCCATGAATTAATGCACTCCTTAAAAACGAGAAAACGTGTCTCTCAAACATATATGGTTGTTAAAACGGATATAAACAAAGCGTATGATCGCGATGAATGGTCTTTCTTGGAGCAAACAATGAGGGCATTTGGTTTTTCGGAGATTTGGATCAAATAGATTATGGTTATGATTACAACAATGAAATATTCAGTGTTGATTAATGGTGTGCCTCAAGGTCTAATAATTCTAGAAAGAGGACTTCGGCAAGGAGATCCGTTATCTCCATATCTTTACATTCTTTGTGCCGACGTTATGAGTCATTTACTTGAAGTAAATGCGCGGAAAAATAAAATAAACGGCAAATAAGTAGGAAATGGAGTCCCATCCATCACCCTTCTTTTATTTGCACATGATTATCTTTTCTTTTGTCGTGCAAATCAAAGGAATTATCAAGCTTTGAAGGATGTTTTCAATCTTTATGAACATTGCTCGGGACAAAAAAATTAATCAAGATAAATCGATGATCACTTTCGGTTCACGAATACCGACAAGGACCCAAGAGCGTTTGAAAAAAAACTCTGGGAATGTCAAAACATGGTGGAGGTGGCAAATACCTATGACTACCGGAACAGTTTGGAAGAAAAAAATAGAAATGTTTAACGATGTGGTAAATCGAGTAAAGCAGCAAACAACCAATTGGAGTACGAAATATATTTCTCCAGCTAGAAAGGAGATTTTTCTTAAATCGATAGCGACTGCTACCCCTGTTTATTTCATGTCGTGTTTTAAATTTCCTACACAAATCATTTCTGAGAATGAAACTATTATGATGAGATATTGGTGGGGAAAAAGTTCATCACACAAAGGAATTACATGGGTTGCTTAGAAAAGACTCAACTATTCAAAAAAGGAAGGAGGATTAGGCTTTCGAGATTTAACACTTTCTAATGATTCTTTACTCGCAAAACAAGCCGTTCGTTTGTTGGAAAAACCAGATTGCCTCTTTTCCATATTATACAAATCGAGATACTTTAGAGATGAACATCTTTCTGAAGCAAAACAACGGTCACAACAGTCCTATGGATGTGCATCTTTACTATCCGGCATCAAACTTTTAAAGAAAGGTTCGCGTTTCATTGTTGGGAATGGGAAAAATCTTAGAGTATATAAGGATAACTGGCTTCCAACTCATCCCCCTCAGCCAGCACTTTCGGTTAACGATAATTATGATCAAACTATGACGGTGGATAAATTAATGGCTCAAAATTCCAGAAAATGGGATGACCAACGTTTATCCAATGCTTTGTCACCAAAAGACCAATAGTTAGCAAAATCATTATTTTTGAGACAACATTCAACAAGGGATAAATTAATATGGAATTACACTAGTTCAGCGCAGTACACCGTTCCTCAGGATATTGGTTAACAAGACATGATCCACAGTTTTTAAGCTCAGCTGCACCACCACCTCATGGGGACGTGATTATTAAAAACAAAATTTGGAAACTTCAAATTATGCCAAGACTATAACACTTTTTAGGGAGAATTGTAACAAATGTTCTTGGCACTGCAACAAGATTGAGCACTCGTGGAGTTATCATTGATGAAACATGTCAACGGTGTTGCTCAGCTAGAGAAACAATCATTCATTGTTTATTTACATGTCCATAATCAATTAAAGTTTGATGGGCTTCAAATTTACCTTTCTCCTTCTTTATTCAAAATCAAGAAACTGACAAAATCATTAAACATCTATTGGAGATTCAGGATTGTAATAGTCTATCTCTCAAACAGAAATATCTACCTTTTTGGATCATGTGGAGGATATGGAAATCACGTAATAATCTGCTATTCCATAAACGAAAAACATTATTTTCAACGGTGGTTGACTTAGCAATTGCATACACTTCGGCATGGATTACGGAAACTCACACAGATAGCAATACCAAAGTTCATAACTACTAAACTCCAAATGTTAATTACAATCTTCCTCAGTGGAAACGACCAAGAAACAATAGTTACAAATGCAATTACGACGCATGTTTTGACACAAGAACTAGGATCGTTACCGGAGGATGGATACCTAGAGATCACTCAGGTGTTTCAAAGTTATGGGATCGACAAATCTAGGAACAACAACGTCATCGACGGAAGCAGAAGAGAAAGCATTACTAATGTAAATTTATAATATTTGGATCAGAGGATTTCAGAAAGTGACATTTGAAGGAGATTCTCAAATCCTGAACAAGATTTTGGAAGGAAAATCAATGGACATCAAGCTCTCAAATTTGGTCCACGAGATTCATTTCTAGAAAACAAAGTTCCATGCTATTTTTTTTATAGACGTTTCTCGAATAAAACTACTCACATGTTAGCTAAAAATAGCCCTTCATAAGGTCTATTCTCTTGTAATAATTGTTACCCACCAAGATGGTTAACTCATTCTCTGTACAATGACTATATTTGTTCTCGATAAATAAAATTTTAATTTCGCAGAAAAAATTGAACTCGAGTTACATTTACTAGTGATTATTAATGAATGGCATGTTATCATAAAAATATACTAGAATTTAAAACTCATGTGAAAAACCAAAATCAAAATAAGGTATCATGTGTGATAGATTCATTTTTTCCAGTAGAACATCTATAAATTAAGAGCGTTTGACTACTATATTTTATTAATTTATCCAAAAAATTATCATAAAAATATACTAGATTAAAAGCTTAATTTACATTTTGTGTGATTGTTGATCAAACAATAAAAATGTCCTAACTGATAAATATAGATTATTGTTTTATAAGAAAAAACATAAGGTGTTTTCTGAATCGATCATGGTTCTAGATTTATATGGTGCCTTTTGAATCGATCATAGTTCTAGATTTATGTGGTGCTTTAGGAACATCATGCGACATGAGTTATTGGGTGTTGACGCAGCCTCTCAATCTACCATGTCGAATGGGACTGGTATCTTTAGACTATGGCTTGTTTATGTGACAAACATCAATACTATTAAAAAATTAGAGTAAAAAGAAAACTAACCTTTTATTCATGTGTTATTTACAAGTTATGCCATTGCACATTAATGATTTAATTAAATTTCATTAAGGGTAATTAGGAAATATAACATTATCTCTACAATCCATGTTTCCAAACAAGACAATTACTAAACATATAGCCAAACAACCAAAATATAATGGGTCTCACTTTCCTAATTAATTAAAATTAAAACAAATATATATACAATCATTAAACTATTAAATCAACGGATAAATATAATTAAATAATTTATACATTAACTATTTTGTATATATAAGTTAATATTCTCTACACGAAAAAGTTAATATTCTCTAATTTATGATTTAATTCAGAATATATTTATATTATATTTTATTATCTTCTTTATTTTGTTTCAAATATATATTAATATATATGTATATTTATTACTATTGATTTTTTTACGATTGCACTTTTTAGCGGGTTCTTCTATCAAATTACAAAATATTTAAATCATTGAACAAGTTGAAAAATAAATTAGCCAATTTCGATTATAAATTTTCTAAAAAATATTTGCATGGGTTTAAAAAAAAATATATATATATATATATATAATAATTTCAGTTGATATATTTTAAACTTAATAAAAATATTAAAATTATTCCATATTTATATTATTCAAATATTTGAGGCGTCAAATGATGCTTTATATTTGAATGCAGTTTTTAAAGGGTTGTTCCATCAAATTTGTAAATTATATATACCACTATAACATGTGTTAAATATATATATATATATAAACTGATTATTATGTTTCTGCTTTCTTAAATATTTAATTATTAAATATAAAAACATAATAATTTTTTATAAATATATGTTGTTTTATAAAATAATATTTTACATAAATGCAATAAAAGTTAAACTTATATCACATAACTTTTACAATGGTTGTTTCCATATATATTTATATTTTTAAACCATGATCTTACGATACAACACGATTAAAACATATAATGCGAAATCGTTATTTTAATCTTTTTATTTTTACGATATATCTCCTTCTAAATAACACACATTTTCTTAAAAACTAAATTATTAACCCACTTTTTATAATGTGGTTTAAACAATTATAATTAAAATTTAATTGCATAATTAAAAATCTAAATTGCTATTAATAAAATAAATAAAAATTAAAATTTGTAAAGAAAAAAAATCCGCTCTTTCTAAGCGTGGGTCAAAATCTAGTATAGTATGAATTTGGTAGAGGATCATCAGCCACGGTGGGACTAAGACACAGCCCATTAACATCTCTTAATAATTGTTTTCCGGTTTTTAATACAAAACTAGATTTTGATCCGTGCTACAGAAGCGCGGGTATATTTTTCATTACATATATTTTTTTTAAAATCAAAATTAATTTGCTTAAATTTTAAGTTTATAAATAAATGAATTAGTGGAATGTGTAACTATTTATATGTTTGTTACCTAAATATAAGGTTTGTGTGTGTTTACGCTAATAACATAAATAAACAAATTATTTATATGTTTGTTACCTAAAATAGGTTTGTGTGCAATTATGATACAACTGAATAATAGAGTTTTGCTTCCGAAAATAAAAGATTTTCGGAATATGTACGTACGTTGACGAAAGTTATATCGTAAGTTTGATCATATGTTAGTATATGGAGCATAACAACTAACCATGTTGGAATATGAATGTGAACCGTTGTGTTTTACTTGATATTTCATGAAACCGAAACATAGATATCGCAATTGCTTTACGCTAGGGTGTGTATGATTCTTTAGTAGTAGTATGCTTTTAATGTAATTACAGACGATCCTTTAGTTTCCTATATAAAAGATCTGTATGTATTAGTGTGTTTGTTATATCAATTAGTATGTTTCCTATAAAACAGAACTATATTTATTATATGTTTCCTATATCAATTATTTCCTATATAAAAGAATTGTATTTATTTGGACGGTTAGGATTAGAATATTTAAAACATACGGTTAAGATTTAAATTTTTTTAGATCCGCGTGTATCCAATAATTATAGACTTGGATCCGAAATTAAATACAACCTGTCGATATTTTATAAATCCCAATTTGTCCCTATTGTTTATTAAAAATGTCTTTCTAATTCTATTGGCATAACCTGTAATAAACACATAAACAAAAGGTTAGTTTTCTATAGACTCTATTTTTTTTAATAGTATTAGTGTCTGACCCGCGTTTAACGCAGATTTATTCTTTTTTTTATTTCAATTTTTAGATTAGTGAGACAATAATGTTAGAATATTTATCATTTTTTTATTATATTATAATTTCTGTTGGCTGAGTTTAATTTTATTTTTATTGTCATGAATTAGTTTTGTTTTGGTTTTTATGGGTTTTAACACTTTATATTGTTTTGTCAGTTTTTAGTGTTGTATTTTAGTTATTGAATTTATACCTACTTTCTTATTTTAATAATAATTTATTAATTTTAATGATTATATAATTTATAAAATAATTATGTATTAAATTATATAATTATATGTACCAATTGATTTATTAACATAATTATGCTTGATTTTATTTCTTTAAGTTAAATTTTAGTTAAGAATAATTTATAATATTTATTTTAATATTAATTTCGAAATTAATTATTATTTTTATTAAAATTTTTGAAAAAGATTTTCGTTAGATATGATTATGATAGAAAAAAAGAAAACAAAAGATATTATAAGATATTATGAATAAATCAAATATAAATTGTTTTACAGTTTTACCCTTAATGAAGGTTACAAATCCTAATAATATCAAAGGTAAATTCCGGAAACAATATGTACCATGGCCAAACTCTAATTTTTTAATAGTATTGATTTGAGGTGAAGCTTTCTCTATATGCTGGACAAACCGAAGCATTAACTGGCTTTCTCGTCAAAACTGGATAGTATATCTCTTTTCCAACAAACATTTGAAGAATTTAGTAATAAGTGTATTTCTGTATGGATAATTCTCGAACGACTCCCTCGCAGGTATCATCTTTTATCAATTTTGTTTGATTGATGCCAAAAAAAAAGTATATTGATAAATTAATTAAAAAGGTGTGGGTGTGAGCAAGCGTGTGTGATTGACGCTATTTTCGTGAAGCCCTTCGTCACACTCGAATGCAAACACAAAAAAAAAATCATAAAAAAAAATCATAAAAACATTTCTTCTTCTTCTTCATGTGTTCTCCGGAAGAACTCACCAATTTCAATCGAATTATCTTTCCTCACCTCTTCAAATCCTGTTTCCTTTTTTGGGTTTTCTCCAAGACGTAATCCGATCTTATCTTCGCATCGATATCCATGGAAGTTGAGGAAGAAGTTAAACGAATCGTGGACGAGGTTAAGGAGCTCCATGACTCTGCCGCTTCCTTCATCTCTTCTTCTTCACATCAAGAGCTTACCCTCCGGCAAAAAGCCTCCGCCCTTGACGCCACCCTCCGCCGTCTCCACTCCACTCTCGTATCCGACAAGCGTCTCGATCCTAAGCTCGTGGAGAAGGCATTCTTCTAAATCTCTCAATCTATCTTTGGTTCCTCGGTTTCTATAATTGCTTCTCTCTTTTCCTTTTGCAGCTTGAGGAGGATCTGCATCGTGCTAGATGTATGCTTGTCGATGGTGACATCTCTTCATTTCTCCCATCCAAGCCCCAAGGTTTATCTCACTATGATCACTTCAAAATGTCTAATTTCGGATTCAATTTTTTGACCCAATTGTTTGCTTGTGGTGATTGAATGAAGCAGGACGCTTCGTAAGAATGTTTTTGGGGCCTGTGAATGTTCGAGCCTCGCGTAAAGACATTCAGCTCAAAGTTAAAGAAGAATACAATCGCTACAGAGTTAGTATTTTTTGCTGGCATTGTCGATTTCTTCTGAACCATGTTTTGCTTACTTGTGCTTGTTGTTTCTATGGTGCAGGACAAGACTGCTCTTCTTTTTCTTTTTTTCCCTGCAGCACTTTTGATCCTTAGATCTTATTATTGGGATGGATGTTTGCCTGCGTTTCCTGTTCAGCTATACCAGGTAATATAAGAGTTTGCTTTATAATTGATTATTGTATATGTGTTGTGGGTTCTTGGTTTAATGTGTAAATTCTTTTCCTTTTTAACCAGTCTTGGCTGTTGTTCCTCTATGCTGGGTTGGCTATGCGAGAGAACATATTAAGAGCCAACGGGAGTGATATCCGTCCATGGTACTCTTATGCGTTCCTTCATTCGATTAATGCAGTTATGGTTTTTTTAAGTTTCTCTCAGCTCTTTGCTGTCTTGCTAGTGTTGATCTTAAGACCTATGTACTGAAGGTTTCGCTAGTGAAGGCCATATGACATAAGTTTTAGTTTTGGAGACTGTAATATGTATCTCACAGTGATGTGTCATGCTATATGTTGAAGTTAGTTCATATGTTCACCAAGCACATGTGTAGTTCAATGAAAGTCTTAGAAAACAACTTACGTCTAGAAATATTGTGTTTGTAAGAATGTCTTCATGCTACATGTAGACCTTGAGTTCTATATTCCCCAAGCACATGTGTTGCTCCTATGTTCGTTCTGTTTTTTTGGTGTCCTCATATCTCTAACTTGCTTGTATGCTCATGGGTTGATGGTGACTTAAACTCTGAAGTCTGAACCTGATATGTTTTTGCAGGTGGCTATATCATCACTATTGTGCCATGGCAATGGCCCTTGTTAGCCTTACATGGGAAATAAAAGGTCAACCAAACTGTGTCCAGAAACAGGTAATGCGTAGAGTTATCTCTTATTATGCAGACTTAACGTAAATGTTATAATTGAGCTCAATCACCTACAGAGAGGAGTTCATCTCTTCCTGCAATGGGCTATGATGCAAGGAGTTGCCATGCTTCTGCAAAACAGATACCAACGCCAAAGATTATACACTCGCATAGCACTGGGAAAGGTGGCTTATGATCTGCACTTTTCCTCAGTCTAGAATGTTATCCGCTTTTGGAAAATAGGATGGATGTTGTATATTTTTGCTTAACATGTTAAACAATGCGTTGAGAATATTTTTCAGGCTAAGAGGATGGATGTTGTATGGGGAGAAACGGCTGGAGTTGATGGACAATTATGGCTGTTATGTCCTATACTGTTCATTTTACAGGTGAGCGTTTTACTATATTTGTAGCAATCAGATTTATGCTAAAACATCTTAATGCTTCTCATTACCTACACTGTGTGCCAATCATTCTCGTTAACCATCAAAACTATAAATACCATATTTGTCCCAAGTGTAACTCAAACATCTCTCTCTAGACATTTCATAAGGTAAGTAGTATTCATGATATTAACAATGGAACATACCTGCTCTTTCCACACCAATCCAAAAGAAACTTTGCAGTTTGCACCATTAGGGATCTTGAGGTTTTTTGGCTGAACCTATTACGCGTAACAATGTTTTAAGTTTTGGCAAAATTCAGGGGTTTGAAGCATACGTCGGACTGCTGTTGCTAAGGGCAGCATTAACGGGAGTCGTTGCTGAATGGCAGGTAATAAACTATTTATGAGAACTTAATTGAAAAGGAAGTGGAAGTAACAACAGAAGATGAAGAGAAAATGTTGAGAATTTTTGTCAATATTACAGGTGATGGTTTGTGGCATTCTTCTGGTAGTGATGGCTGTTGGAAATTTCGTAAACACAGTAGAGACATTGATGGCAAAGTCGAGGGTTAAGGCAAAGATGAAGAAAAGTAAAAGCAGAGCAGAGCAGAGCTTAATCAGACGTCATAGTTCTCAAAGGCAAATTTACACAGATCTCTGTCTTTTTTTTTCTTTTTCTTTTGCATTTCGGAAATTTTTGTTTTCTTAGGCCACAAAAGTCGCATCCTGAAAACTATGAACATCCTTTTCTGTGTAAATGGAAGTGGCAGTTGATATTTGTGTTGTATCAAACCAGAAATTTTCAAACCGAGTAGAACGAAACTGAAATAAATTCCAGTTCTATTTATGGAAAATCCTCTAGAACTAGTAGTTTGTTATGAGCAGATAACTGATCTAAGCTAGGGAATGGTGAATTTGAATGTACATAGACCAGTGCCTTTCTCTCTTTTCCTTTTCCAAAATATTTGATAGAGAGTCTTCATCTTCTATTATTCTCTTCTGTTTTTTACTTTATCACATTTTTTTCTTGTTGTTGTAATTTTCTATGTAATCTCAACTTTTTGTTTCGATTAAAATCAGATTTCTATCGGTCTGTGGATTTCATTTGTCAGAAAAGCTGAGAAGAGCTTTTAAGTTTTTGCCATGATTCTTCCCTCTTTTGGAGTATTATCGCTATTCCACTTCTTTAACGTTCAGCGGAGTCAACTTGTGTCACACAAGCTTGGGTTTGGCTAACGGCAGAGCTTCCTTGGAGTTGGGTGTCTCTACGGAAATTGGAAGAGTTTTAATTATGATTGCAGCTTTCTTCAAAATTCAAGATCGGCGACTGGTTTTTCAGATAAGCCAAAGCTCATGTGGTAGTCAACCGATTTTTACATGACATAATGTTTCTCTTGCTGGCACATGGCGTTTTCCTATTCTTGTATATGAAGAATCATAAGTTTCCATGTTTAATTTACACTTAAGTTCATATGTTTTAACTTCAGATTTTAATTAGCCTGTTAGTTGTTAATTTCTAGTGTTTTTAAACTCGGACGAATCCGGTTGGTGAATCGGGTCATGTTGGCGGAGGCAAAAAAATCATTTCCAGGGTCAATTTGATTTTACAACTACATTTTATATGGTCGATAGTTAGTTTTTCTATATATTAGATTAGTTACAATTATACAGAGAAACGTCTTCCATCCAGTTTCTCTCTCTTCGGGAGGAGGAGAAACTGTTCTCCGGAATTCTGTTACTCTCTTCTCAGATCGGATTTTTCAGAGGGTCAGTGGTTTCCAGTATTAGGGTTTTTTCTGATTTCGTCTCTATACTTCACCTCTATCAACTTTTGATCGAAATCTTTTTTTCCTATCGCGTTTGTTTCCCGAGTCGATCTTCGTGTTCATATTCGATCGGCTTTTTGGTTTGACTAAATAATTTCGGATTTTCTTTCCCGATTTCGACAGTGTTGTTTCGATGGCGGGCCTATCTTTCCGATTCATCGGACTTGGCCGGTTATCCGGCTCTTTGCGACTGCCAGTCGTCGATCCTCCTTCCCCGTTGCTTTCCGCCGCTCCATCTCTATTTCTTCTTGCTGTGCTCCGCCTCCGTTCCCCTTTTCTGTAGGAATAACATCGTCTTCGCGCCACCGCTTTGAGGAAAGCTCATGGTGGATTCTGTCTAACTCATACGGCGATGACGCCTCCTTCGTTTGGGTGGGCTCCGGTGTAGTTCTAGTAACTGTGCTCCTATTGTTGCAGGTGATTGGATCGGTGCTTTGAGAAGTTTGGATCATCGGATGCTCCTTGGTGGCTGTAGTGAAGTGGTCCGGTGGCCTCGGCTTCGCTTTCCTCACCGCTTGCCGGTGGTCTCTCGGCGGTTCTTCTCCAGGTGACGCGTGTGGCTGCATGTCCCGCTTTGGCTCGGAGCTTGCCACGTGGCTTTCTTATCCTCTGAGTTGGGCTTTGTTTGCTTGCGTTTCCTTGTTCACTGTAGTGGCTTCGGCCCATCTGTTGTAACGGCCTTGGCCTTGAAATAAACATTTTGTCGACCAAAAAAAAAAAAAGATTAGTTACAATTGAGCTTTATTCAACAGTTGAAAAGATTTATCAAGAGTTGAAACTATTGTAGAGGTATATTGAAAAAAATAAAGAAGGTGATGTGGCAAAATCGTGTTTAATAATTTCAATACCATTGAAAACCTTGTAGGTGGGGTTTGTCTCTGTCTCACATGTTGCAAATTCTGATTGGTATTTAGATTCTTGATTTATTTTTTTCCATCTTATTTATTTAACATCAATTATTTCATAATAATTTAATTTAATATTTATAAATTATATATTAAAATTTATCATTTTTCACACTGTATAAAAAAAACTTGTTTCATTTTGATTTGAACATAGAAAAAATCTCGTCTTTTTACTATATTATTCAAATACAATCTAATAAACTCTTGTTTTTTGCTTTAAACATCGTTGCAGAAAATAAAAAAATAAAAATATTATATAAAATTATTTATATTTAATATCAATCGATAATTTATTAAAATAAAGTAATCACAAAAAATATAAATATAAAAAATAGTAAAATATGATGTTGTAATTTTATTAAATAATACCATTATAGAGAAATAAAATTGAATAGGTGTTGAATTATGATGTAGAAGAAATAGAAGATGATGTTGATTATTAAAAAGTAAAAAATAGGTGTTGAAAAAAATGAACCATTATTCATAATTTTACAAGATTTTTTTTTAACACACAAATACATTTAAAAATTAGAAATTCACGTGGGTAATATGACCACATTCCCAGTAAGCTAGCTCCACCCCTAAAGTCATTCATGAATCAGATTGATAGCAGGATTAAATTTCTACAAAACTTAAAACTTGTTAAGCCGAACAAAAAACCAACTAAAACCGTTAGAAATCTTTGAATCTAATGGCCCAAATAAATCACTTGAACCCCATTTCAATAAGATTTTAAACATATTTAAATTTGTTCTTAGTCTTCTTGTTTTTTGTTTTTTTAAAAGATCTTCAAATTTAAATTGCAAAAGAAATTAAAAATGTTTACAACCCATAAGGAAGTAGGTTAGCCAGCCCAGCAAAATTAAAAGCCCTAATAAAAACCCAATAATCTAACTCCAAGAAAAAAAAAATAGAGAGGCACAAATCACAATTATAGTTAATGTGATCGGTGAGAGTTTGTTGGGGAGAGTAAAAGCGCAAGGGAAGTAGATCACGATCAAGAAGAAGGAGATTGAGGTAGAGTGCTCAGATGGATGTTGCTTGTCGAAGCTGATGAGAGCCATAAAGACATCATCTCTGAAGATTTAGCAGGAGAGGAGTCTCGAAATGATGATATTTTGTTTTTGGTGATGAGGTTGATTGAAGAAGTTATGGCGTCCGGCTGCCTGAAGATACGACGGTGAAGCCGCGCATTTCGCTCAGCCCAGAGAAGGTAAAGGGTAGCATGCCATGCGATTAGTATCACTCTCTTCTGATTTTTATTGCCCACTAAGTTGATGATTGAGTCCTTTGTTGATGCCCAGGTCCTCGGAGTTGGCGATAGTCTACATCTAGCCCCAATTCTCGACCAAACAAACCAAGAGAAGTCACAATCGAAGAACATATGGTCCCAGTTTTCTGCAGACGATTGACACAATAGACTTTGAGGGTCCGTCTGTAAACCCCACGACAGCAGACGATCACAGGTAGGGCAGCGATCCAAAACAAGCAGCCACGTAAGGAAGTTGTGTCTCGGAATCCCAGCTGATGTCCAAACTACATTTACCCAATCAATTGATGGAGAAGCAACACACAACAACGAATATACTTTTCCAGTTTCATACTTCAAGGATTCAAGTCCATCCGGTTTCCACAGGTAAACGCCTTCCCTAGTGGTTAGAGATAAGGTAGATAGGAAAGCTAGTAGCGTTACCTGTTTTTCAGAACGAGCTTGAGGGATATGCCAAATACCATTTGTGTTTAGGTCTCGAATAGTAGACTTAGGCGTGACCACTCGCCTGAAGTTAGGCTCATCTAAGAAGTATTTGCTTAGGCTACCCATGGGAGCCCAATTGTCATACCAGAAAAGAGTAGATGCTCCATTTCCAACTTGAATCACGATCCAGTCAAAAATTAGATGCCTAATCCGTATCATCTTGTTAACTAACCAAGGGTGTTTTTGTTTTCCTTTTATTCTCCAGAAGTTGTTGAGATTGTTGTTACGGATTTCCTTCTTGAACCATCCCACCCATAAGGAGCCACTTTGAAAGAACAACATCCATATTAACTTGAGAGTAGAGGCAGTTTTCCAAGTAAGTAAGTCTCTAAGACCCAAGTCGCCTTCCTCTTTTGTCTTAGTCACCGTAGCCCAAGCAACTATAGATGAGTAACTAGAATCAATCTGACCACTCCACAAGTAGTTATTGCATAGTGAATTAATGATCTTTACTACTGCTTTTGGCAGGACAAATGAGGCACTGAGTAATCCCATTGATCACTGCCTTGAGTAGAAGGAGACGACCAGCAAAAGATAGAGACCTGGCCGACCAAGATGATATTTTTCCTTTGATGGACTGAATCAGAGGTGCGTAGTGTAATTTAGAGAGTTTCTTAGTTGTTAAAGGGACCCCTAAATTCTTGATGGGCAAGATACCTTGTGTCAAGCCTGTTGATGAACTAATTAGCTCTGTTTCTTGTGCAGTGAGACCACATGGGAAGAAGAACGTATTCTGAACACTCATTGTCAACCCAGACATAAATTCAAAGTCCTTAAGGACATGATGTAGCCCCTGGGCAGAAGCTTGGTTGATGGATTGATGGAGATCTAACCACTGGCTTAAGAGCTCTCTTGGTTGGATCGAATTTGATGGATTGTGAATAGAGATGGGATTGTCCCTGCTGGCTTAAGAGCTCTCTCAGAAGAAATCAATGGATGGAATAGATTGAGGTCGCCACAAGATCCTATGAGTCTGAATCTTGATAAGCTAAAAGCCTTCTCTAAGTTTGAATCACACAAACAAGAGAGAAAACAGATTGCAGTTTCTTTGCTTGAAGAAAACACTCGGTGTACTTTATTGATCTAGGGTAAATGATACACGGCTGTGAGAGGGAAACTTATAAACAGTTCAAACAGCTATGCCCGGGGACTTGAAGCAAATAAAACACAAAAGGAAAGTACAGACACGCTTGGACCTAATGAAATAAAGACTACAACAACTATTTTTGTTATTGAAACTACTAAGGGAAACAAAGAATTAACCCTGAAAAACAAAGGATCAACGGTCATATAATGTGTATAAATGAAACTCATACCTTAGCTTATGTTTGGTATGTCCTTGGTCGTTGATCAGAAGCCTTCTTCACTAGTAGCATTCTGGTCTTGACATCTTGAGCTAGTTGTGCTGCTACTTCCCGAGCTAGTTGCGATGCTACATCTCGAGCTAGTTGTGATGCTACATGTGGTTAGCCCCTTTTGAGTTGAGTTGAATAGTGTTGGACTGTCCATCCTGATGATGACTTTTTCTTGTTCTTGCACATGGTCAGTATCTTGATTCATTTGACATTGCACAGCTTCATTGACTTGGTTTGGTGTATTGATTCCTCCTGGATCATATGTTTTCTTAGGGCCTAATTGTGAATAGATTATCAGCCGGTCTGGTATGGTTTTGATGACCTCATCACGACAGCTATCGTGTTTGTCACCGATTGGAGGGAGCCTTCGACAAATATAAGAAAGTCGTCAACGAAGCATAAGTGAGTGAGTTTAGAAGCTTCACAATCTTTATGGTACTTGATCTTTACTTCCTCAGCTGCACAGTTTAACATAATTGAAAGTATGTTCATTTCTAGGACGAAGAGGTAGGGAGATAGTGGATCTCTCTGTCTTATTCCTCTCTTTCCTCGGAAAACCCCCTGCATAGAACCATAGAAGCCAAAAGAGTATGAAGGAGTTGAGATGCAAGCATAGAGCCAAGAAAGGTAAACATCTATAACTTCAATACTCCTTAAAATGCTCATGATGAATTCCCATTGGATCGTGTCAAAAGCCTTAACGATGATGAGTACCCATTCTTAATATCTGCTGCTAGCACCTTATTCTCAATTAGCAGTCTGCCTTGTAAAAAAACCGTTTGATTAGGAAGGATAAGTTTAGGTAGAATAAGCTCAAGCTTCTTGACTAGGATTTTTGAGATAGTCTTGTACAAACTGTTGCAGCAAGAAATAGGCATGTAATCTGAAATAGCCGATGCTCATAGTTTCTTAGGTATTAGAGCGAGTATGGTGGCCTTCACAGAAGCGGGGAGGAAACCTAAAGTGAATAATCCACCAAGAGAGTTGACAACTTCGAAGTCCAATAAGTGCCAGGCAGCTCGAAAAAAACATGAGGAAAAACCATCAGGCCCATGTGATTTTGATTGATTCATCTTCAACAAAGTTTTAGCAATGGTTTCTAGAAGAGGTAGTTCTGAGAAGACTTGTTTTGCGCAGGAGAACATCTGAAGTCAGTGATCTCTTGGAACCAGATGAAAGGCAGAGCTAGAGGCGGAAGACTTTGAGGAGCAAGGATGTCCGAGAAGTGCTGGACTGCGAGAGCGCTCATTTGATGGTGATCAGAAATGACTTGACCAGAAGGAAGGATGGACATCCTTATGGAATTGAAGTAGACCTAGCTACACATGATCTGAAAAAGAAAGTAGTATTAGAGTCTCCCTCTCTTAGCCAATTAATACTCGATTTTTGTTTGAAAAACGCCTCTTCTATAATCCTGAGTTGAGCTAGTTTGTTTTGAAGGTCTCTTTGTAACTGGAAACGATGAGAAGAGGGTTAATGTAGCGCCTGATCCTGCACATCTAAAAGCAAAATGTTAGTAGTCTTAACTCTCACTTGAATGTTAGAAAAATTCTCTCTGTTTAATTTTTTTCAGTGAACCCTTGATTTTCCTTAGTTTGTAGCAAAGAGATGATAAATTGATAGCTTGACCTCCAGGTTGTAGCCACGCTATCTCAACAGTACTTGTGAAATCTGGGTGTTTAGTAAGGAAATTTAGGAACTTGAAAGGTCTGTTCTAGGTTGCAGAATAGGGTGGACAAGGTCTAAGATAGCTAGGTGATAGGTTCTAAGTTTTACCCTATTCTAAACTGCAAGTGAACAGCAATGTCAAAGTAGTATATAGGGTTATCGAATCCACAGGGACACTTGGTCTCAATAGAAACAGAAACGTAGAGATTAATACTAGAAATAAGCAGATGATGAAGTAAATAAATTGCGAAGCAAGAAAGTAAACAGTAGCAGAGATTAACGGTTGAGAAGCAATAAACTAAAAGCGTCAAGCCTAGGGTATTCTCAGGAAATCAGACAAGCAGACAGTTCATTCAGCAAGGATCTAATTAAGCACAGTTCTAGAACTCAAAACACAGATATAGAATTAACCAAATTCCTTTGCGATAATTCTCTAAGCCTAAGTGCAGCAAACCAAACTTTCGTTTGCGAGAACTAACAGATTAAACTAGCATTAATCCCAAGTTTGATATGTTCACAATTATCCTAAACCAAACTTCCGTTTGCGCAAAGTTTAATTGCCCAATTTAATTAGTTCAGATTCCTAAACCCCACTTCCGTGACGTATTTAGCAACCTAAGATCTAGATTCTAATTGATCAGGTTAGAACTAGCTTTAAGCACAATTAAATTGAAGAACAGATATAGTTATGAATCCTTAACTGAATTTGAACAAGTCTAGCAAGTCATGAAATCCTATGTGAGAAACCCTAAACTCAACTATGGATCTACTCAGACATGATTAATGAAAACATAATCAAAGAAATAATAGATTGCATATAAGAAATTAAATAGATAAAGGGGTTCGAAATCTTCTCCAAAATAAGTGAATACAAGAAATAGATCAGCCCCAAAAGCTCTAGAAATCTCTTAGCTATAAGTATCAAAGCGTAGGTAAAATAAACACCAAAAACTAGTATATATAGGTATAATCTCGGATGGGGCTTCAGTGTAAATACTGGAACTATCTTGGGCTTCTTTGCAAATCTTCATATCTTCATTAAACCGACGTGTACGGCCCATCTCGCTAGTGTGTCGACCGATGCACAAGGTGTGTTGGTCGATGCATGATCAATAAATCGGACAGTGACTTAAGCTCTCGGCCAAAACGTCCCAAAAGTCCCAAAATGCTCCAAATATCTCCAATTAGCTCCAAACCTGATTAAACCTGTAAAAGACTCTAAACAAAGACAAAAGACACTAAAAACACATCTATATCATGGTCTAAAATGGGTAAAAACCATGATATATCAACTCCCCCACACTTAGCCTTTGCTTGCCCTCAAGCAAAACAGAGAACTAAAACATGGTGAAGAGGTTTGAAAACTCTTCAGAAACTCATTTCATCCTAGAAGCTACAATACTCAGATTCCCCTTAGTAAACCACTGCAAGAATCAATCACAGGATATCAAGACCACAATGTACTTCCCCCACACTTAGCAACTGTCCTAGGTAAACTCCACAATCACATTCAAGCATTCAAATTCTCCCTACTGACTTCTGCAAGTATTTAAGTACGGTCTCACCTAAGGAGTATCGATCAAAGGGCACATGGATTCTTACCTTATCAGCTCTAGACCACCATACTATCTTTCTCTAGTCCATTTCTTCTCTTTCCCTTCCTTAACAACTGATTTTTCCCCACTGGGTATCATTTTATTTTTTTTATCAGTGTTCTTCCCGTTATGGGGTGTACTTTGGACACATTCCATGGATCACATGAGAGATAATAGTGTTTGCTACTATTCCCATGACCACTTCGGAGTTACTAACTCATCCTCAGTTTATTATTATTTTTTTTACTTTACAGAAGGGGAGAAGGGAACTAAATAGGATAGGTTGACAGGCTGTGTCAGAACTAACAAGGGAATCCGACACAAAGTATACCAAGCCCTTAGGTGAGAAATCTAAGTCAGTATTAAGGTTGAAGTCAGTAAAGGATCCTCTGATACCTGAAGTGATGTGGGTGTTCCCAGTAGGTTGATCTGTGATAGGGTTTTCTAACAGTCATAGATAGATCCTGCAACTTCATCCTAATGGTTACTTAAGTTCCTGCAAGTCTTGTAAATCTTCTCAGAAAATCATAGTTTCTTACTTAAACAATTTTGACTCAATAAAACAAATTTTTTTTTTGAAAAACGGACTGACTCTTAAGAAAACAGAAAACTAAAGTCAGTAGCACCTTCCCCACACTTAAGACACACTGTCCCCAGTAGTGTCCAGCGAAGGATCAGTAAAAAGAAAATAAAAATTGAAAAGGTGAAATTATGTCTGTCGGGTTACCTCTGTCGCTGAGCATCGATCGTTGCACTGAGTGCATCGACCGTTACTTGGCGATTTTCGTGTATAGTCGATCGTTGCTCAGGACCGCAACGATCGCTGCAATGCGATTCCTTTCGTGTTGTGACGATCGACACAGAAGTGCGTCGATCGTTGCACTGCGATTTATCCGAGACCTGCAAACATAAACTCACCAGAAACAAAAACAAACGTAAAATCCTAACAAAAACACCAAAAATTAAGTAGAAAAACACCAGTACCTAATGGTGGGTTGCCTCCCACCCAGCACTTGTTTAAGGTCAATAGCTTGACCGGACGGATGGGAATTTTCAAGTACCAGGAGGTCCTGACAGAGACTTTTTCTGTCTCTGTTCAAGTCTCCTCATCCAAGGTGGTGAGTAGGCTGTTGCGGAATGCTCATGGCCAAGAAAAGATGGAGTGAAATGTGCTCCAGGATCTATAACCATGGTATGATCAGGTTGCTCAAAATCTGCGTCCCTTATGGTGAATGTCTGCCCATCTATCAGTGGCTTTCGCAGCTTATCCATCTCATAGTGCAGTGGTTCATCTCCCAGATGGAGGTCTATCAAGCTGTTCCTAACATCAATCAGCGCTCCTGCTGTAGCCAAAAAGGGTCTCCCAAGCAATAATGCTTCATCCGGATCACAGTCATATTTCAGCACAAGGAAGTCCGTTGGAACTAAGTAGTTTCCAACTCTCACCGGAATGTCCATAAGGAGTCCTTCAGGAACTCGTATGGACTGATCAGCTAGAACAAGAGAAGTCCTAGTGGGAGTAAAATCCAGCATACCCAGCTTCTCTGCCACAGAGTAAGGCATCAAACTTCCAGCAGCTCCTAAATCACACAGAGAGCGTCTAAAACTATCCTCAAAGATAGAACAATCCAACACAAAGACTCCAGGATCAGATAGCTTCTTCGGGACCTTAGTTAGCAGAACATCACTAATATGCTGAGGAACTATTATCACCCAGTCTTTCAGATCATCATCCAGGGGCAACATCTTGTTCAGGTACCTTTGCACACATGGATGATAAGGTGGATCATCAGAAGTTGGAATTTCTTCCAATTCTTCACCAATACCTTCTAATTTCTTCAGCTCTTCAATCTCTTGCCTAATCACTTCAGAAACTGAGGAGTGTTGTCTAAAGATCTGCTCGTAGATCTCCTGTTGAGAAATCTCAGAGGCTCCATTGAATAGGCGATCAAGCTCCAAATCAGCATTTATGCTATTATCATCCGACAGTTCTGTCCATTCACGCCCTGCAACGACCGACACTAAGGGTGTGTCGATCGTTGCCATCCCGACGGGTGTATCGATCGTCGCCGATGTTGCATCGATCGACGCACTGCAGCAGATTTCACCCGAGAGTTTTTCACAAATATCCGAAAATTCCTGTTTTGTCACCAACTCAGCTGTACTTAGCTCAAATCTTTCACCTAGGTGAGATCCATCATTAATGCACACAGACCAGGCCTTAACATGAGTGTCTGCCACTCCTTTTCCCTTCAGTGAGCTGGACATCTGGTTTACCTGAGTATCCAACTGCTTCATGTGAGTGCTCAGAGACTCAAATTTCCCATTGAGGTCTTCATAGACAGCGTCCAACTTCTTGTTGCAGTCCACAGAAATCTTGGTCTGACTCTCAATCAGTTGTTCCATCATAGCCTCCATTTTGCTCTCATGAGCTGTAGGCGCAGGAGGAGTCTGATAGGATGTAGATCCATAGGTTCTCTGAGTACCTTGTCCATAGGTCTTCTGGAAACCACCAGTCTGTCCACCATTGGAGAATCTGTTCCCCTGTTGATTACCAAATCTATTACCTTGGAAACTAGAACCTCCTATGAAATTCACATCTTCTTCCTGAGTTTCCTCCTCAGCCTGAATCACCTCTACATCTTGGGCAAAGTGGACGGTTTTCTTACTAGTCAGGAGATTGTAGACTGTGTCCAATCTGGATCTTATATTAGCTATATCAGAATTCTCTACCGTTCCACCAGATTTCTTCCTCCTTTCATCCATTGTCTTGCAACTGTTGCTGCCAATCAGGTTCTCAATCAACTGCTTAGCTTGTGTAGGAGTCCTGGTGTTGAAATTAGCATTACTGGAATTATCCAGCGCAGTCTGATAAGGGAGATCTATGCCTCTGAAGAAAATACCAATCAGCTGTACTTCTGTGAATCCATGGTGTGGACAGTCACGCTGATACTGCTTAAATCTCATCCATGCAGTCTTCAAGGGCTCCACAGCTCCTTGGGAGAAAGTGAGTATGTCCTGTCTGGACTGATCCGAGCGCGCATCATCATAAAAGTGACGCAGGAACTCACTCTTTAAGGCTGCCCAAGTAGTATACTGACCAGGCGCCAGTTGTCTCAGCCATGCACTAGCGTCTCCAGCAAGACTGTGCGGAAATAGCTTAAGGAACAGATAGTCCGGGCATACTCCTTCATACTTCATGCCAGTGACTATGTCTTCAAACTTGTCAATGTGATCCATAGGCTGCTCTGCTTGAAGACCATGAAAAGCAATCTGTCTCATCAGCTGGTAGTAGATGGTCTTTACCTCAAAATCATTCCTCTCAAAAGCAGGAAGCACTAGAGCTGCTCGGTTTGCATGAACTCATCAGGTCTATTGTAATCAGCTAGTGTCCTCTCATGAACCACCATCTCTCTACCTTGGGCCTGTCCTTGACCCTGGTTTCGGTTCAGCTCCTGTTGCTGTTGCTCAGGAGGATCAGGGATGACATTCCCTTCAGCATCAACCCGATGCCCAGCAGCATTGTACGGGTTGTCATCTTGGTCCCTCAGGGTACCTTCAGCATCTGGTATCAAGATCAGACGTTCTCGAACCATTCTCTCTCTTCTTTCTCTTCTGTTAGTCCTCTCTAGACGTCCAAGTTCCTCTAGTCCGAGATTAAGCAAGCTCGAGTTCGGATTACTTCGAGTTTTCTGCGTTGGCATAAACTGTCTGTAATCGTCCAGCAACGATCGATGCTATCAGTGCAACGATCGATTCAATCTCAGAATCGCCTAGTGACGATCGACGCAAGGGATGCAACGATCGACGCAAGGCGAAATTCGTACCTGCGACAGAGAGAAATCAGAGAAAAAAAAATTAGCAAAATCAAAAAATAAAAACGAAAAAGAACAAAAACAAAAAGAAAAATTTCTAGTAGAAACCCTAAGTTCGGTCCTATCGAAGACTCTAAGAGTCCCCGGAAACGGCGCCAAAAACTTGATAGGTTCTAAGTTTTACCCTATTCTAAACTGCAAGTGAACAGCAATGTCAAAGTAGTATATAGGGTTATCGAATCCACAGGGACACTTGGTCTCAATAGAAACAGAAACGTAGAGATTAATACTAGAAATAAGCAGATGATGAAGTAAATAAATTGCGAAGCAAGAAAGTAAACAGTAGCATAGATTAACGGTTGAGAAGCAATAAACTAAAAGCGTCAAGCCTAGGGTATTCTCAGGAAATCAGACAAGCAGACAGTTCATTCAGCAAGGATCTAATTAAGCACAGTTCTAGAACTCAAAACACAGATATAGAATTAACCAAATTCCTTTGCGATAATTCTCTAAGCCTAAGTGCAGCAAACCAAACTTTCGTTTGCGAGAACTAACAGATTAAACTAGCATTAATCCCAAGTTTGATATGTTCACAATTATCCTAAACCAAACTTCCGTTTGCGCAAAGTTTAATTGCCCAATTTAATTAGTTCAGATTCCTAAACCCCACTTCCGTGACGTATTTAGCAACCTAAGATCTAGATTCTAATTGATCAGGTTAGAACTAGCTTTAAGCACAATTAAATTGAAGAACAGATATAGTTATGAATCCTTAACTGAATTTGAACAAGTCTAGCAAGTCATGAAATCCTATGTGAGAAACCCTGAACTCAACTATGGATCTACTCAGACATGATTAATGAAAACATAATCAAAGAAATAATAGATTGCATATAAGAAATTAAATAGATAAAGGGGTTCGAAATCTTCTCCAAAATAAGTGAATACAGGAAATAGATCAGCCCCAAAAGCTCTAGAAATCTCTTAGCTATAAGTATCAAAGCGTAGGTAAAATAAACACCAAAAACTAGTATATATAGGTATAATCTCGGATGGGGCTTCAGTGTAAATACTGGAACTATCTTGGGCTTCTTTGCAAATCTTCATATCTTCATTAAACCGACGTGTACGGCCCATCTCGCTAGTGTGTCGACCGATGCACAAGGTGTGTCGGTCGATGCATGATCAATAAATCGGACAGTGACTTAAGCTCTCGGCCAAAACGTCCCAAAAGTCCCAAAATGCTCCAAATATCTCCAATTAGCTTCAAACCTGATTAAACCTGTAAAAGACTCTAAACAAAGACAAAAGACACTAAAAACACATCTATATCATGGTCTAAAATGGGTAAAAACCATGATATATCACTAGGATATGATCAAAGATTTCACCAGGCGGGTGGAAGGTTGCCAAGCTGAGGGGATTAGAAAGAAGCCAATGAGAGTTGGAGAGTACCCGATCCAGTTTTTTGGCAATATGATTATCAGGTTGGTTGTTGGTCCAAGTAAAGCAGGAACCCTGATATTTGACATCTGAAACATCCATCTGATATAAACAATCCTTTACTTCAATCATCCTGGCAGTGAGAGATTGAGAAGTTGTTTGAGAGTCTTCCTCATAATGGATGATCTGGTTAAAGTCCCCAGCAATGACCCAAGGGGACGAGTCAAGTCTGAATGTTTGGTGGATATGAAGTAGTTCAACATATAGCTCCGACCTCTCTTCAGCAATGTTTGAGGCATAAACTGCGGCGTGCACAAAAGGGGTCGTACCAGGAAGCTGAATCATGCATGTTAGAGATTGTCTAGATTGGTGCAGAGGCTGAACGGAGACAGAAGATTTCCAGATGATGATTATTTGGCCATCATCGTCTTTGGAGTGATTAGAGCAGAAGTTCTAGCCCGGGCATACACTAGATAAGACAAAAGAAAGATTATGAAGTTTGATATGGGTTTCTAAAAAGACTCCAAAAGAGGGCTTATGTACATTTAACCAAAAAGAAAAGGCCTTATGCTTCTCCGAATCATTAAAACCTCGGAGGTTCTAAAAAAAAGTTTTGGTACTCATTAAGATGTTGGGAGAACCTTCTCTAAAGAAGAAGAAGGCTCGGGTGAAACAAAAATGTTAGTGTTTAAAGAGGATGGAGATGAGTTGGATCGTTTATGGAATTTAGAAGGGATTAAAGGGGTAGTAGATGGAGGTTGCGAATAGTTTAAAGAGGGATTTGGAGGGGTCAAAAGAGGAGGAGAGGAGGGAGAGATAAGAGAGCAGGTTTTTAAAAACTGAGATTGACAAGGTTAATTTATGAAATGGGTGAAAGGGAGCTAGAGGGAGTAGTAGGTGATGGGGAAGGCTGAGGATTGGAAATATCTAGTGCAGCCGCATGCTTAACTTCAGAACCAATATTATTGGAAGGTTCAGCAGCAATAACATTATCTATTGCTGGGACAGAGTTCACGAGCTGAGTAGATGTTGCACACGCTTCAAGGCTAACCGTTGAAGACGCATTATCCTTAGAGGCAGCTTGTTTAGCCCATGTAGGCACCCATTCTTGTGATGTATGCAAACAATTCTTCATGATATGACCAATTTCCTTACATTGGGAGCAAATTGGTGGAAGCCATGTGTATTCAACCCGAAGCTCTCTGATAGTTCCATCTTCTGTAATGATTTCCATAGTATCAAGAAGAGGACTAGTAACATCTGTAATGACTTTAATATGTGCTTCTGTAACAACGGTGAGGTTCCTGGTGATAGGTCAAGAATTATCCCTATTCTAACTGCAAGTGCACAGTGATGCAGATGTAGTACTTAGGGTATCAAATCCACAAGGACTCTGGTCACACAATATATTATGAGTAATTCGGATTAAGCTAAGCGAAGCAGATTGTAAAGTAGTAAACAAAATAGCAAGTAAACAGATCAAGCGAGATGGGTGTAAGCGATCAAACGAAGGCGTTAGGTTTCGAGAATTTCTCAGGATATCAGGAAATCAGATTAACAAACAATCAGGATTTAATCTATGGGCGTTCTTGAACTAGAATCACAGAAGTAAAACTAACCAGCTTTCGCTGCGATAGTTATCTATATCTAACAACCTAGCATACCAACTTTCGTTGCGAATCTTAGAGTTCTAGACATGCATTAATTCCAAGTTCGTTTGTTCATAACTTCTCTAAACCAAATTTCTTTGCGAATAGATAAGTTGCTCACCTAAATCAGATCTAGTTAATTAACCAACTGTCGTTGTGTAAATCAACCTAATATCAATATTCTAAGTGGCCAGTTTAGATTAAGCGTTAAGAACGATTTAGATGAAGAACTAGATGATAAATCCTAATCAACCAATTATTCTAACATTCCTTCAAATCCTCAATGAGAATCCCTAACCTAACAAGAGATCTACTCAGACATAGCAATCATAACATAAAACATAGTCAAAATATATATCATAGAATAATCAAAGGAATAAGAACAGGGGTTCGAAATCAAGTCTCTTTCGAGAACAAAACCAGACCCAAAAGCTCCTACTCTCCCTTCAAGAAAAGCTTAGCCTTACAAGTGGCTGTAAAACCTAACTATATAGCTAAAACACGAATTGGGGCTTCTTTATAAATATCAGGAACTTCTGGGCACAACTGCAATCTCCACAATCTTCATTAACTCTCGCGAGAATGCCTGGTCACGCTATGCATCGATCGATGCCAATTGTGTGTCGATCGACACAACTGTCAAATATGGGCAGTGACTTCTTTCTCTCGGCCAAATGCTCCAAAATGCTCCATTATCTCCAATTTCGCTCCAAACGTTCATGTACCTAATAAACACCTGAAAAGACTCTAAAACATAGTAAAAGACTCGATAAATAAGACATATACCATGGTTAAAAGCCCTAAAATTCATGATATATCAACTCCCCCACACTTAGCCTTTGCTTGCCCTCAAGCAAAACAGAGAACTAAAACATGGTGAAGAGGTTTGAAAACTTTCAAAAAGTCTTTTCATCCTAGAAGCAACAACACTCAGATTCCCCTTAGTAAGCCACTGAAAGAATCACCTGCAAGACATCAAGACCAACATATACTTCCCCCACACTTAGCAACTGTCCTAAGTAAACTCCACAATCAATCCAAGCAATTCAAATTCACCCTACTGACTTCTATAAGCTATTAAGTGCGGTCTCACCTAAGGATTATCGATCAAAGGGCACATGGATTCTTACTTTGTCAGCTCTAGACCACCATACTATCTTTTTTTGGTTCATTTTCTTCTCTTTTCCCTTCCTTAGCATTCTGATTTTTCCCCATTGGGTATCATTTTATTATTTTTATCAGTGCTCTTCCCGTTAAGGGGTGTACTTTGGACACATTCCATGAATGCACATGAGGTAATAGTGTTTGCTACTACTCCTGTGACCACTTCGAAGCTACTAGCCCATCCTCAGTTTATTACTTTTTTTTTAATGGAAGGGGAGAAGGGAACCATACTCGGACAGGTTTACAAGCTGTGTCAGAACTAACAAAGGAGTCCGACTCAAGGTATACCAAGCCCTTAGGTGAGAAAATTAAGTCAAATTAAGGGTGAAGTCAGTAAAGGATCCTCTGAATACCTGAATTGATATGGGTGTCCTTAGTAGGTTGATCCGTGTTGGGTTTTCTAATAGTCATAGATAGTTCCTGCAACTTCATCCCAATGGTTACTTAAGTTCCTGCAAGTTGTTGTTAACTTCTCAAAAATTCATTGTTTCCTACTTAAACTTGTTTTGACTCAATAAAACAATTTTTTTTTTAAAAACGGACTGACTCTAAGAAAACAGAAAGATAATAGTCAGTATCACCTCTCCCACACTTGAAATACACTGTCCCCAGTAGTGTCAAGCTAAGGTTCGGTAAAAGAAAGAAAATGTTAATGGATGAGTTAAGTTCTGTCTGATTTTACCTCTGTCGATCATGCATCGATCGTTACATAAATGCAAAGACCGTTGCAAGGCGATTTGCATCATGAGTCGATCGTTGCTCAGGACCGCAACGATCGCTGCAATGCGATTTTCGTGGTGTGACGATCGACACACAGGACAGTGTCGATCATTGCATTGCGATTCGTCAGATCAGTCAGCAAGTTAGCAGGTTAGTCCGTGAGAAATTATCAAATTTCAAACCTGCAAGCTGAAAATCAATGCAAACAAGCAAAATCAAAGCAACAGATAGTTCAAATGCAAGCATATCATCCAAACATAAGTATCAAAGAGAAAAATCAAAAAAAAAATGCAAAAGAAAAAGTGAAAAACAGAAATACAGAACCGTAGTTTGAAAATGCCACTACTCTCACTCGTCATCTATGCCATCATAGCGATCAGTATCACTCGAAAGAACCGGAGTCGGAGAGCGCTGTCTACGTCGACGGGAAGGAACGGGCTGATGAATCTGTGGCTGTCTCCTGCAAGTGCAGCCACGCATGAAGTCCCAGATGCTCCGTAAAATACCATCCTGACGCTCTCTCCACTCTGTCTCAGACATCTCACTGAAAGGTACTGAAGGCTCAGGATAAGGACCAATATCATGTGCAGCAGGAGCAGCAGGAACCTCGGGTGCAGGAGTAGAAGCAAAACTCTGAGCAGATGGTCCCGGTGCAGAAGAAGAAGAAGCACCCAGAGGGTTAACCATCGTAGGAACGCCACGTCTCAAGTTCCTAGGAGGCTCAAAGCGCAAGGCTTCCAAGGAATCAACTCTAGTAAGCTCAACAGCAGGAAGCTGCACACACCACTCATCTGCATCTGCATCATGATAAACCCAAAGCTTCTCGTCCTTCATCCAAGTAGTGTTCTTCAAATGACCATAATCCATCCACTACCTCCTGGTGATGCACTCTCTCCCAGCAGTAGGGATCCTGAAATGCTGGAAAATGGGAGTAAGTAAACTTCCTACGGACTCACTCTTCTTCCCAGAAAAGGGCTTCGTATTCAGCTCGCACAAATGGTCTGCAAAAACCGCTCTCAGGTTCAGCTGAGGAGCTGGGTCTTGCAATGGTGTCTCCTCGAACAAGTGACTCACTCTGGTGTATAGCAACTGCAACTCCAGCTTCCTTTGCTTGTTCACCTCAGCCTTGCAAAGGAGAGTGTAACCTAAAATGCGCCCCACATATCGCAGGACCGGATGGTGCAACTGTATCTGCTTCGTAGTACGTGAGTTATACACTTCACAGCCAATGTGGTCCCAGAAAAACTGACAGCTCTCGGTATCCCACTCTCTAACCAGAGAGCAATGAGTGGCCTGATCATCAAAGCCATAGCTCCTGCAGAGATCACGAATGCTAATCCGATACCTGTGTCCGTCGCACATGAACGTGAATGTGCCCTCTCGAGCTTTCCTGAGAACAGGATCCGTGTAATAGACGCTACAAGTGGACAACAGCTGTCGCACCAAGTCAGGATAAAGATCATAACTCCTCATCGGCATCGTCCCTAGCCCTATCTGTCGCGTAACCTCTAGCACCTGACTGTCAATCCCAAGAATCCGACAGGTCTGGTAGTCTGCAAATCGCGTAGGCTTGAGAGTCATGTCATGCCACACGTTGTAGAACAACGTGTCATAATCGTCCCAAGTCTCAGAAACTGGCCTCTCCAAACACGCATCACTCTCAGTCTCTGTCTTAGCATCTCCTGCCCATGCTCTAATCACATGAATCTTCTCCTGTTCTGCTTTCGGCCAAGGAGATCGCATTGTGCCAATCTCACCAATGTAAGGGGCATGCATAGGAGATGTGCGTACGAACCAGTCGGCAGGTGGTTCAGTATCAGCAGGCACATTCCGTTTCTTCCTCGGTGCCATCTAAAGACAAAGAAATGAGGCCCTGTTAGTCACGTTGAATATCCTGTGAAATCGCGGTGCAACGACCGTTGCATAGAAGCAGCGATCGTTGCAAGGTAATTCTGCAGTTTCTTCAAATCGCATAAGAATCAATTCCACCAACAACATTAGTCAAACAAACATCTAGTGTACCCAAAATTTCCATATAATCTGTCCTAAATCAGTTATCCGAAAAGCTTGTCATTGAATCGAAAAATTCTCCAAAACCTTTCTAAATTCGTCAATGCATGCACCAAGATAATACCAAATCGTTATTAATAAGCCAAATAGAGCATCAATTTCATCTTAAGAGCAGCAAATCATGATAAAGTTCGAGTTTTTCTACCTTTGGCCGAAATGAAAATAGAGAGATTCGGGACACATACCTCAAAACCGGTTGAAATGGATGCCTAGTATGCGACGATCGTTGCTTAATCAGGTTTGGGTAAACCAATCGGATTTTCGGTTAACTTGCGTACCTTTGATTTTGATTTGAACCGGTTGTGACGATCGCTGCAATGGACAACAACGACCGTCACAACAGGAGCAACGATCGATGCTAATCTTCAGACTCGAATTCTGCAGAGAAAACACACCAAAAACAAAAACAAGACGTAAAATCCTAATAAAAACACCAAAATAGATAAGTAAAAACGAACTAGTGGGTTGCCTCCCACTCAGCGCTTGTTTTAAGTCATTAGCTTAACTTATGGTAGGAGATCATACTCATGGGGGTTTCAACAGAGACTTGGAATGTCTCTGTGAATGCCTCTTCATCCATGGCGGTGTGTAAGAGGTAGCAGCATGAGAACGTCCAAGGAATGAGGGAATCGCTGCAAGGTCAGGTGGAACATTTCGTTTCTTGACTCTATTCCCTGCAGAATTAGCATCAGAGTTAGGAGGATTAAGTTTAAAGGATGTATACCTTCGCTTTGGTGGATGCTTGATGTTTGGAGCTTTCTGCTTATGAGCAGTTGCAGGTACTGAAGATGTTAGAGTAGATTCCTGAGGAACCACCATCTTCTTCTCTCCACAATCAGACACTGTAGCCTCGCAAATCTGAGCTTCTTGTTCTAGCTGAACACTAAAAGCTTGACCATCAATGGTGGGCTTTCGCAGCTTGTCCATCTTGAAGTGCAAAGGCTTATCTCCCAGGTGGAGATCAATCAGACCATGCCTCACATCAATCACTGCTCCAGCTGTAGCTAAGAAGGATCTGCCAAGTATCAGAGGATCATCCGGTTCCAATTCATATTTCAGCACCACGAAGTCTGTTGGAATCTAGAAATTTCCAATTCTGATATGGATGTCCTCTAGAATTCCTTCCGGGATCCGCTTCGATCGATCAGCCATGATTAGAGAGATCCTAGTGGGCTGGAAATCCAATATTCCTAATCTCTCAGCCACAAAGTATGGCATGAGATTCACACTAGATCCCAAATCACATAAGGAGTGCTTGAAGCTATTTTCGAAGATAGAGCAATCTAGCGCAAAGACTCCTGGATCTGGAAGTTTTTCTAGAATCTGATTCAACACAGAACTGTATTGCTTAGATACAATCATCACCCCTTCTTTCAAATCTCCATCAGTAGAGATCAACTTCCTCGCATTTCTCTGCACACAAGGGTGATATGGTGTATCATCAGCTGGTGGAGTTTCATCTAGCTCCTTATCCATCACTACCATGCACTTAACCACATTCTGCTCATGTTTAGACCTTATAAGAACTCTTGGGAATGGTATTGGAGGCTTGTAGACCCTTTCCTTAACAATTCCACGAGAAACAAGTGAGGCTGATTCTTCACGGTATGCAACGATCGACGCACTTGGTGCAACGATCGATGCAAGTAGTTCATCTCGAGTTCCAGCTTCAGTCTCGGGTTTTTCAGCTTCTCCCACGAGTTCAATAGTCTTAAACTCAAATTTCTCTCCTTGGCTTGGTCCATTATCAATCTTAACTGACCAAGCTCTGATGTGGGTGTCCATGACACTAAAAGGGTGTCGATCGACACTGATGGATTTCACCAAAAGATCAATGTCAATCTCGGTCGAGCCTGGTCCGTCAAAACTCTCAAACTCAGGGATTTCAATCTCGGATTCTTCTCTATTTTCCACGATTTTCACAGCCTTAACTCCAAATCCTTCTTCCTGATCCAGCTTATCTTCAATCTGAACTGAGATAGCATTGACATAAGCATGCTGGGCAATTTTCCCTTTGACAGAAATTGAAATCTGATCCACTTGTGTATCCAGCAGCCTCATATGAGTGTTCAAGGACTCAAAATTCCCATTCAAATCAGTGTACAAGGCATCAAGCTTCGAGTTGACAGACACAGTGGTCTGTTGTTGTCCCTCAAGAAACTGCTCCATCATGGCTTCCAATCTGCTCTTATGTGTAGGTGCAGGAGGTGTTTGGTGAGATGAATAACCATAATCTCTCGATCTCGGGGCATGACTAGAACCTTGTCTTTGCTGATTTCCATATGCCTGTCCATGATAATCAGCCCCATCTATATAATTTACCTCTACAAACTTTTCAGCTTCTGCATCAGCTCGGATTTGTCTCTTCCTAAGTAGGATATTATGGATAGAATCAATTATGTCTCTCATCTCAGCTATCTGCTCGACCAATGCGTACGGTATGATAGGGTTCCTTCCCCATCCAGTTTCTGACCCTTCACATTGCATGTATGACCCTCTTAGTCTCATAAAATGCCGTCCTCACCGCGAATCAGAATCACATGCTCCATAGAGAAAAACCTGCTAAGTGCTCAAGCTCTTGGTATCACTGGTTACGCTTTGTGTCGATCGATGCAAAGAGAAGCGTCGATCGATGCAAGCTCGAGGATGTGACGATCGACACACAGGACCGTGTCAATCGATGCATGACGATTCCTGCAACACCAAAGAAACAAGAACGTGAGTAAATAAGAAAAAAAATGCTTAGTCTAAATCCTAATATTGAATCTATCGGCGAACTCAAAGAGTACCCGGCAACGGCGCCAAAAACTTGATAGGTCAAGAATTATCCCTATTCTGACTGCAAGTGCACAATGATGCAGATGTAGTACTTAGGGTATCGAATCCACAAGGACTCCGGTCACACAATAGATTATGAGTAATTCGGATTAAGCTAAGCGAAGCAGATTGTAAAGTAGTAAACAAAATAGCAAGTAAACAGATCAAGCGAGATGGGTGTAAGCGATCAAACGAAGGCGTTAGGTTTCAGGAATTTCTCAGGATATCAGGAAATCAGATTAACAAATAATCAGGATTTAATCTATGGGTGTTCTTGAACTAGAATCACATAAGTAAAACTAACCAGCTTTCGCTGCGATAGTTATCTATATCTAACAACCTAGCAGACCAACTTTCGTTGCGAATCTTAGAGTTCTAGACATGCATTAATTCCAAGTTCGTTTGTTCACAACTTCTCTAAACCAAATTTCATTTCAAATAGATAAGCTGCTCACCTAAATCAGATCTAGTTAATTAACCAACTGTCATTGTGTAAATCAACCTAATATCAATATTCTAAGTGGCCAGTTCAGATTAAGCGTTAAGAACGATTTAGATGAAGAACTAGATGATAGATCCTAATCAATCAATTATTCTAACATTCCTTCAAATCCCTAATGAGAATCCCTAACCTAACAAGAGATCTACTCAGACATAGCAATCATAATAGAAAACATAGTCAAAATAGATATCATAGAATAATCAAAGGAATAAGAACATGGGTTCAAAATCAAGTCTCTTTCGAGAACAAAACCAGCCCCAAAATCTCCTACTCTCCCTTCAAGAAAAGCTTAGCCTTACAAGTGGCTGTAAAACCTAATTATATAGCTAAAACATGAATTGGGGCTTCTTTGTAAATATCAGGAACTTCTAGGCACAACTGCAATTTCCACAATCTTCATTAACTCTCGCGAGAATGCCTGATCACGCTATGCATCGATCGATGCCAATTGTGTGTCGATCGACACAACTGTCAAATATGGGCAGTGACTTCTTTCTCTCGGCCAAATGTTCCAAAATGCTCCATTATCTCCAATTCCGCTCCAAACGTTCATGTACCTAATAAACACCTGAAAAGACTCAAAAACATAGTAAAAGACTCGATAAATAAGACATATACCATGGTTAAAAGCCCTAAAATCCATGATATATCACTTGGTAAAGTTATCGATTTCTTTAGAGTCGCCTAAGGCACTACCTATTCTGCTTCATCCCTCTGTAGTCATCAGATCAAAGGGGATGTTCTTGAAATGAGCCCATAAAGGGATAGTTGTTAGAGCTGAAGAGTCGGCTCTATGGTTTGAGTTCCATTCAAAAATCCTGAACATGCTAGAGCCCACGTACCAGACCCCTTTCTCTATGATCCTAAGTCGAATGAACTCATTGGGGATTCTAACTAGCATTGACCGAGAGTGAGGATTGAAATGAATCTCAAGACGACCACCTTTACCCCATATATGATTTAGCACACTATGAATTTTTGAGTAGGAAGGTGTTTTACTAAGGAAATATCCCACAAGAAAATCTTTATGCTCAGCAGCTCCTCTCTCAAACACATCGTCATGTACAATTATCTTTCTTTTTCCATTCTCAAATATTGTGACTGAGTCAACTTTATAAAAAGCTTTGTCTTGAGCTTTTTTGATTTTCTCTACTAGAGATGGTTTCGAGCTTGTAACAGGGATAGTAGGAGCATTCTGATAGGCATGGAGGGTAAAGACGAGTTCAGGGGAGGTTTAGGCAAGTTCAAGCCAGGCTTGGACATGTTCAGGCTAGTACCAGATAGAGGCAAGGGTGGAGATATGAGGGCTGGTTGAAGAAAAGCTGGTGAGGGGTTGGATGCTGAGGATGGTAAAAAAGGGGAGGTTAGGAAATTTTGAGAGGAGATTAGGGACGGACAAGAGGACGAAAGAGAAGAAACAATGGAGGCGAGGCGAGTTGAGGAAACTAGAAGAGTAGAAAAAAGTGAAGCATTCACAGAACACTGTTCATGAATAGTGTTAGGGATTTGGTTTCCCATAGAGGAAATAGTAACATAAGATTTAGTGGGTAATTTTGAGACAAGACCAACTCTAGAGATAGAAGAGGCAGATCAAGAGAGTTTTTTGGAGTTAGGGACCAAGAGAGACATGGAAGGTTTTACAGGCTTCAATGGAGATGATGGAGAAATATAGGGAAAATAAGCTAAATACGAATGGGATATGGGGTCAGGAGGGATGGGAGGCTTGGGAGGAAAAACATGCTGGTGGAGGATGAGATCACAAGTCGGTGATAGCGACCGAGACAGACCAGAATCCGACGGAGAAGGGAATTAGGGATTCACTTCGGGAGCACTCTTTTTTTCTTCCAATCTTAGTCTTTTTGTTGTTTACCTAATTAAATATGTTATATATTTATGTCACAAGTATCTTTCTTAACTAATTATTTTATGAGTTAATACTAAAATAATATTATGTTTTGATAGGGTTGTTTTCTGCTAAAAACAATATATGTTATTTTTCTAATATTAGTTTGATATTTTGCATATATAGATTATATCAAAATCATAAGTTTAAAAGAAAATATTTTAATATGTTAACAGGGCCGGTCCGAACGTCTTGAACGCCTAAAGCATCATAAAAAATTATGCCCCTAGTTGATAATACTAGATGGTTAAACTTAGAATTGCTGTCCTTAAAATTAAATATTATTGTGGTGCCTAAAGCTACTGCTTCCTTTCCTCAGCTTTACCTAAGGGTTGACACTGTATGTTAATAAGAGTTTTTTTTTTTTGGTAAAAATGTTAATAAGAGTTGTTAATTAAGTATTTGATTATGTTACTTATGTAGTTGATTACAATTTTTTTGATAAGTTTGTTAAGTTTTCCTAAAAAATATTATATTTTATACTTTTAATTTTAAACGGAATAATATATATAAGAAAACGAAAAAGTTTTGAGCATCCGGTTCGACCAGGTTGAACTCAGTCAGTGATCTGGTTCGGTCCCCCATCTGGTTTTAAAAGCATTGTTAATTTCTGTTTCTATTTTTATTTTTGTTTATACTCTGTATTTGGGCCCATTGCTGGGTTAATTAATCAATGTTTTTTGTATGCGGAATCAAACAATTGAATGTTCTATTCCCAGAATGGGCTCAGTCCAACTTCTAGACACACAATTATCAGGTCTGATACTGGCCCAGTGACGATAACCTCTTTATTTCCTTACGTTTGTCGTTTAATCACTCTGTGTTCAAGTTGCACATACATAACAAATCACTAAAAATATAAGAGTAGACTGTCGGTGATTGGTTGGTGCTTGGTCGTAATATTGATTTATATGAGGGTGGGGACGGAGTCTACGGCAGCATCTTTCACGTTTTCTCTCGGAGAGAACGAAAGGGACATAAAATCTAACCATCCGATTTGACAACATTATTATATAATGTAGCCAGAATAGTATTCTTTTTAAAAGAAGATAAAAGTATTGGGGTACAATGATTCTTCGACTGTTCGTTGTGCTCAAAGCGTGTGTTTATATATATGTTCATACGTCTGAGATATTAAAGATCTTCCTGAAGTGAACACTACACAGTACACACAGGCCCGGCCCAGAGGACAAGCCAGCAAAGCAGCCGCTTAGGACACCAATTTTTTTTTTTTTTTTAAAGATTTAGAGGCCACCAATTTGTAATTTTTATGATAATAATTATGTATTTAGGATCACAAAAATTGTTTTTTCACATAGAGATGAAATTTACAAAATGTTACATGTAATTTTACACATATTTTAAAACTAATTTAACTTGAGATTCGGGATAACAAATATTAAAACCAATTTGTAATTTTACCATAGATTTTTTTGCTTGGGGCCACTATATTCGTTAGGCCGGCCCTGAATACACATACATGAACCCCATGCGTGTATGCAGACTATTTTTTTTTTTTTTTAAAGAGCATTCATATTTAATTTTTTTTTTACATAAGACAACTGGAAAAGACTTAAACCGAAAAATAAAAAACAAACCATGAACGGTAAGACCAAATGGCCCGGTTTAGTTCAGCCCTAACCAGCGATGTAAAATCGAAATTAGACCAAAGACACCTAACCCTAATTGACTGCGACGCCGCCGCCACCAAAGTTGAAGGAGCTCGGTTTAGCTTCGCAGACCAAGTCTCCAGAGGCGGAGCTACCACCAACGCGGAGAAGACCCAGAGCTCGCCGGCCACACGCGGACAAAGACACCGGAGAACGGTCGATGAAAACAAAGACAAAGGGGCCAAAACTAGGGAAAGACGATGAGCGCCTTAAGAACCGCCGCTATTTTCGGTTCACTTCCACGTCGGAGAGGCCTAAGAAAACGGGAAAGGAAAAAAACCGTCGCCGTTGTTATATTCGGTCCACCGCCTCCTCCGCGAAACCCATCTCTCGATCTACCGCCGTCCTCTAGCAGGCCCGAAGGAGAGTGAGAAACCCAAAGAAACATGTCGCCTTAGACCACCTCCGCTCAGCCTCACAGCACCGTTCCACCGGAACCTGCACACGGCACCGGAAAGATGAGAATACCTACACGCAGAGGGTCGGGGAGGAGAGAACACGGTAAAGGCACGGGAGGATGGTTGACGGATATCATCCTCTTAGATCCATAACCGGGACCGCCACCCCATCTCAGATCTTCCGCCGCGACCTTTGTAACCACCGCCTGAAAGCTCCCCAACCATCAACCGGATTCGGGCTGAGAGCCAACCCACTGATGAAGATCATGCATGGCTTGACGGTGAGCCTCCTCACGGCAACAACGCGAACGCCGTACGCCGGAAAGGCGAAGGAAAGATACAACGGTGTCTACATGATGCAGGCACGGATAGATGGATGGATTCAAGGCTGTTGGTTGTGTAACTCTCTCAGCTTTGAACAGAATATGGATGGCAAGATGAATGGGTTGAACAATCTCTTGTTCAGTGGGCTGATTGAATCTCTCAATCCTTGGCAGAATCAGTCTCTTTGAATCACACAAAAGAAACCAAGTCTGAAAACTCAAAAGAATTCAATGAATCACTCAATTGAATCTAATGAACACAAAACTCAAAGAACACTCTTTGGAACAAAAAACTCTGTTTATTCTTGATTGTTTGAAAGGTTAAGGATACAATGATCTAGACTAAGCTTAAATAAGCTGTACATAACGGCCATATGGCCAGAAATAAAGAAAGAAATCGTTTCTTAATAAGAACTAGCCGTTGGGCAGATTCAAGGGGATTCTTGGCCAAGTATGGAAAACCTTGAGTCTTGGTGGTTTAGGCAAGTATGAATGATGTCTTGGAATGTCTAGGTGCAGTGAATGTGGCTTGGGATTGTGTAGAAACACATCAGAATGTAGCCGTTGGTTGATGATCTTCATAGGCTCCAAAATAGGAAAGTCGGTCCATTTGATTCTCCAAGGGATTTTGTGCATTTTGTATGAACTTAGGACGTCTTCTAGCTTTTTTGGATTGTAGTAAATGTCTCCTGGCCACCAAGTTTTGGTTTGAGAGGTGATAAACCAAGTGGTCTTCATAGTTTCCTTAAATGGCTCAGGATTGGCAATTTGAATAACTTGTGATCCAACATGAACCAGGGCTGTTATGGCTTGACCAATGACTTCAAGAAAGGCTGTTTGATACAAGTCATTGATGCTGAGTTGGTTGGCATGAGTGGAATCTCAATGGCTGAGTGGTTGAGCTCCTAGTTGCTTATCTCCAATAGCATGGACCGGCTGGTTGATCTCTCCTATATGCATCTTGGTTGATGATGGCTTGATGCCCTCATCATACTCTCCCTCTTGAAAAGGTTTCGACCTCGAAAGTAGATAATCTGCACCAAGAGAAAGCAAGTTAGCTTTCATTCTCCTTTGGGAGTTTAGGGTCTTACCTTGATGTGCATATGGTCTGGAGGTGAGTGGAGTGTCTGGTGGTTCTCCTTTGAGCAGATATGATAGTAATACTCCTCTTCTTTGGGCTGGTATGGCGTCTCCTTTGTCTATCTTTCTCCTGCTCTCCTTATGACCTGGAATATGTTCAACACTTTTGCAAAGAGACAAGTGCATTATGTGTTCTTTATCACATAATAAACAACTTGAATCCTTGTTAATAGATGCAGAGTTTTTGCTTGGGTCTGGTGGTTTCTCCTTGATGTTCTCCTTTTCTCTATTGCCTTGATCAATATGATCACTTAGTGTAAGGACTTTTTCTGAGCTTCTCTTCACATTCTCTTCTCCCTTGTTCTTTATATCTGTAGAGATGCTCATTGGGAAGAACAAGTGCATTATATCTGTTCTTGGAGTACTTAAAACGGATTGTATGATACTTGTACTTACATGTTCAGCTTTAGTAGGTTGTATGAGGGTTTGGACCTTCTGCTCTTGTGAGCTAGTGATCATTAAATGTTCATCTTCTTTCTTGATCACCAAAACATGTTTCTCTGGTCTTTGATCTTCCCTACTGACTTTGGTTTGCTCATGCTCTTTTCTACTCAGTTCTTCTTTCCCTGCATCAAATCCTTTTGACAAAGACAAATGCATGACACTAGAATTGGGGAATAACAAATCAAAATGAGCTAAACTATCACTTGTTTTAGTTAATGCAGTTTTCTCTCATAGTGATGTTTCTTTCAACAATTGTTTAGATGGACAAGTTGCAGCAAAATGTCCTCTCCTATGACATCTATAGCATGTCTGATCTTTAAGTCTCTTAGAGTTAGTAGACTTACCTGGTCTTGGCGTGTCTGGTTGAAGGTTCAAGAGGTTGGAACTTTCTCCAATGGCTTCCTTAAGCCGTGGTCCTTCTTTGCTCTGCTCCTGCTCCTTAGGAGTGGTTAGATGTGGCTTCCTGACCTTGGCAGCTCGTGCTCTCTTCTGGTTTGGCACCTATGGTTCACCTTTAGCAGCCTTTATTTGCTTGTTGGAAGTCATCTTTCTTAGTTTAGAAGAACAAGTACTTTTCTTTGGAGGTGCTGCCATGATCCATCTTCTTGGCTCTTGAGGAATTTGCCACTTTGAGTAGTATGGTTATGTGGAGATCTCTTCTACAAACTCCTTATGCAGTAGCTGCTTCATCTCTTCCCAAGTGTGGTCTGGTAGCTCAAGTTCAAGTTTGAGGTAAGCATCTTTATCCCATTCTAGATAGGCTTCTTCAATTAGAGTTTCTTCAGCAATGGTTGTCTTCTCCTCTTCTGGAACTTGATTGGCTTGAAACCAGTCATCCATATCTCTTTCCCATCTTAGATAAGCTTCTGGTCCTTGCACACGACCTGAAAAACATATGTTATATGGTTCTTCTTGAAAAAGCTCACCTTGGCATTCTTCTCCTTCACTGATTTCAGAACTGGTGTTGCTTTCCCATGCTTCTTGAATGGAATCTTCTCTTGTCTCTGTCTCAACTTCACTTAAACTGTATTGGGAATCAGCATCTTCACAACCTGGTTCTTCTTGGCTATCAGCTGTTGAGTCATTCTCTTCTGCCAATGACTCCTCTTCACAGCCTCTCTCTGATTTTTCTTCAGAGTTGGATTCAATCTGAGCTTCTCCATCCCAAGAGTCAAACTCTTGTTGCTCTTCTTCTTCCTTGTAATCAGGTTCTGCTCCATAAGGATCTTCATGGTCAGATTGATTCTCCCATGCTTCTTCATGTATTGACTCACTTTGTGCTTCATCTTCAAGTTTGGATTCTTCTTGGTCAAGCTCTGCCTCTGTCTCAAAACTTGCTACTGATGCTTCTCTTTCTGCCTCAGATTCTTCAGAAAACTCTTCTTCTCCACTCCATGAGTGCTCTTCATCACCCCAATCAACTTCTGGGGGTAGTGTATACACTTGCTCCATCTTCATCTTCCATATTTTAGTACATGAAATTCAAGTTAAAACAGTTGTATGAATGGGTTTCGAAATTTAATCTCCTTTACTGAAAGAATAGTATGTAATAAGTCCTATTTCAAATGCACAATGAAAAAGTCAAACAATATCAACTTTCCTTTTTATGCAATGTCCAAACTGTTTTGTATGCAAATATGAGAACCAGATTCTTTAACAGAATAATGAGGAGCCTATTTTATTCTTTTAAATTTCGAATGCAATGTTTAAAATGGAAAGGAACACTTTGCTTAACTTTATGAAAAGGAAAAATTGGATTAAACTAGTAAAACTTCTTCTTCTTTCTTTTTCTTTCTGGTTTTCAAAACTTAAAAACTTGCACAAATGACCTTTTCTTTTGATTTTTTTTTTTTGTTTAAAAAATGCAAAACTAAGTCTAGGAAATAAGCAGGACAATTTTTTATGGCTTTTAGATGATGAACATAATGAAAAACACAGAAACTAAACTTGATGCAAATCACTTTTCTTTTGGGGTTTTTGAATGAATAAGACTTTGAACGGAAATTAGGAATGCAAACTACTTTTTCTTTTTCTTTTTGGATGAGAAATCAATAAACTAGAAACTAAACTAGATGCAGTGACTTTTTATTTTGATTTTCAGATGAGATGAAGAACATAAACTAAAACTATGATCTAACAGAACTAGATGCAATAAAACCGAAAGGTAATGGATAGAATACACCTGATTTGGAACCTTTCGGCTCTGATACCAGATGATGTATGCAGGAATAGATGGATGGATTCAAGGCTGCTGGTTGTATAACTCTCTCAGCTTTGAACAGAATATGGATGGCGAGATGAATGGGTTGAACAAATATCTTGTTCAGTGGGCTGATTGACTCTTTCAATCCTTGGCAGAATCAGTCTCTTTGAATCACACAAAAGAAACCAAGTCTGAAAAATCAAAAGAATTCAATGAATCACTCAATTGAATCTAATGAACACAAAACTCAAAGAACATTCTTTGAAACGAAAAACTCTGTTTATTCTTGATTTATTGAAAGGTTAATGATACAATGATCTAGACTAAGCTTAAATAAACTGTACATAACGGCCATACGGCCATAAATAAAGAAAGAAATCGTTTCTTAATAAAAACTAGCCGTTGAGCAGATTCAAGGGGATTCTTGGCCAAATATGGAAACCCTTGAGTCTTGGTGGTTTAGGCAAGTATGAATGATGTCTTGGAATGTCTAGGTGCAGTGAATGTGGCTTGGGATAGTGTAGAAACACATCAGAATGTAGCCATTGGTTGATGATCTTCATAGGCTCCAAAATAGGAAAGTTGGTTCATTTGATTCTCCAAGGGATTTTGTGCATTTTGTATGAACTTAGGACGTCTTC
>CM058238.1:61375603-61398011 GCA_030180135.1 Orychophragmus violaceus | reverse complement strand
ACAATGTCAGGATTCTCAAATTGACAAAGTCCTACACGTTTTCAGCAATCCAAGAAGGGTTTTATGCCAATGTCACATGTTAAGCAAGAAACAGTATCCTACGATATCTGCTGAGCTTGAATGCATGGATGAGATTCCATATGCGTCGGCAATTGGATCTATCATATATGCCATGACACGTACTTGTTTTGATGTTGCCGTAAAGAATATCCTAAAGTATTTGAGGAATACTAAGGATAAGTTCTTGATTTACGGAGAAAGTGAGGTGCTACGAGTCGGTAGAGTCTGAAAGGCATGCTTCCAACGGACAAAGATGATTTTCGGTCACAGTCCGGTTATATCTTGTGTCTATCTGGCGGTGCAAGGCACTGTTGCTGACTCCATGACTTAAGCTGAACATTTCGCAGCTTGAGAAGCGGCGAAAGAGGTTGTTTGGAAAGAAGAGTTCGTCACTGAACTTGATGTGATTCCCAGCATAGATGAGACTAGCTGCACATCAGAGGTCCAAACACCTTGAGGATAGGTATAACCTATTCCGTGAGATAAATGACAGAGATGTTAAGTAGATCAGCTAGTTTCAACAAATGAGAACGTTGCTAATCTATTAACGAAGCCACTCCTTAGGCCTAAGCACGAGTCGCGGACTGTTGCTGTAGGATAAGTGAAATTAAGATGTAGTCTTAATTTCAGTGGGAGTTAATAAAGGGCTTTATTTAGTTATAGATATGTTCTTGTAAAACATTTTATGATGTTTAATGAAATTATTATTTCAAGATTATTTTAACTGTGATGAAATAATCGTTCCAAAATGATATGAACCATTTTATAGGTCATCGAAGTAAGTGACTTGATCTTGAGTCATCAAAGTCATTTAGCTTGATCATGAGACCCTATATTTGATAGATGGCTTATATCATCCTGTCCCTAGTCGAAGGTTGTTGAAATTGGAACACCAACAACCGTGTGAGACTAGATTGGTATGTGACTTATGACAAAGTCTCAGGATGTCATAGATGCACGGCATCAAAGTCAATACATAGGTGTATGTTGGGGTACATACGACCGGACAAGACCCGATTATAAGAACTCTTCAGGATATTTATATCTGTGTCATAAGAGATTCTTACTACGACTATAGAGTATAGTCCTTAGACCTGAGTTCGCATGCATGTGACTGCACATGAACTAATGCGCTTTGATCATTGTCTAATGCTGTCGTTAAGCGATAGTTATAAGGACCTTGATTGGGTGTATTATGAAATGAGTAGTGTACAGTGATGGAACAAGACGGGATTTGTCCCTCCAATATAAATGGAGTGAATATCTCTAGGCCAATCGGAGATTTGAATACTGGAAAATGCATGGCCATGCTCAAACGGACTTTCCCGAGTCGTTTGGATTGTCAGTATCAAATCAGAGTCCGATGTACAAGATTAGACTTTATAAGGATGACACTAATCTTGCCTTATGACTAATCGAGATATTGAAACAAAAGGATTATGAATACAAAGATTCCAGTTCAAGTGGGAGATTGTTGGAATTATGTCCAGTAATCTCTGTACTGTCTCTAGAAAGTAAGAGTATGTCAATGATCAGACATAAGTCATATAATACTGGGGGTCATGATGGCTTGCTAGAGTCCGCTCATGATCTATAAGTCTTGGACTTATTGCCTTTATTATATGATCCCATATGGGTCACACGCCTAAGCTAACGGGAAAATACGAAGGAACGGTTTAGCAGAAGTACGGTAAAAGTGCTAGGCATTTACTGTACTTAGAGAGAATAAAGGGCCTGATTAAATCCATGGGATTTAATCAGAACTGAGAATTGGGCCCAAAAGCCCATGAGAACTAAAGGGAGTTTTAATGAATAAAACTTGACCTAAAGCTCTCTAATTCTTTAGCACATTTGCGCCTCCCTCCTCTCTCTCTGCGCCTCCTCTCTGAGCTGGTCTAGCAGCCAAATTTCCGGTGTGCGTGTGTGAGCCTTTGGAGGATCCATCCCTTGGTGGTTCTGCTGATCTCTGACCCGTGCCTCCTCTTTCCGCTGCACAAAAAGGTAACAGGTGAGATCTATTATGTTTCTAATCAAGAGAACCTAGATCTGCATGTTTAGTAGGATGAATCAATCTGAGAATTGAATCAGGAGACACTAAACGATCCAACAGGTTGTAGTCAACAAGAGTCTTCTCAGCAACGACCATCTGCCTCTGACTTTGAGGCTGTTCAGGTTCAGGTTCAGAGATCACTCGTCCCTCAGCATCAATCCTGATCCCCTGATCATTGTAGGCATTGTTCTCTTGATCTATCAGAACTCCTCCAGCATCTGGTCTCAAAATCAAACAATTGTTCATCATTCTTGTTCTTTGATCCTTTCTGTTCGTTCTCTCTAGTCTAGCAAGCTCCTCAAGTCTGAGGTTAAAAAGTTCTTCGCTCTGGTTGCTTCAGGTGTGTCGACTTGGCATCCACTGATCTCAAAATTCTGTCTCAAGGTCGATGTCGAGCAACACTAAAGAAGAAATCGGTCGACACTGAATGAGTCTGTCGATTCCTGCGCTACAAAAACAAGCCAAACAAGATAAAAATCAGTAACAAAGAAAATAAAAACGACCTAGACTCAACTCTAAAACAAAATCTATCGGCGAACTCAGTTGAGTCCCCAGCAACGGCGCCAAAAACTTGATAGGTGTAAGTTTTATCCCTATTCTACTGCAAGTGCACAGTTATGCTATTGTAGTATTTCAGGGTATCGAATCCACAAGAACTCACGGTCACACGATAGATTATAAGTTGTCAAGTTAAGCTAAATCAAATCTCAAGAAAGCAGTAAACAAAAGCAAGCAAACAGGAAGGTATTTTCAATAAGAGAAAGGCGTCAGACTTAGGAAGTTCTCGGGAATTATGCTATGCTAGAAACTTAACTAACCGAATTCAGATTTAAAACAAGTTCAAGAACTAGAAACACAATGCTAAATAATCCAACTCTCGCTGAGATTATTTCTATATCTAGCAACCTAGCGATCCAAATCTCTTTGTGATCCTAGAGTTCTAAACAAGCATTAAGAACAGGTTTTATCGGTTCACAATTTTACTAAACCAAATCTCTTTGTAGCTAGTCAAATTGCTCACACTAAGTTCGTTCAAATTATAACTCACACTCTCGCGCTATTGTTAATTATCTCAGATGTAAACCCTAGGTGATCAGTCCAGAATTCAGTATTAAGCACAACTTAGGTGATGAACAACAGATGGTGAATCCTAATCAATCAGTTATCAAACAAGCATAAAACCTTTGTGAGAATTCATAAATCTAACTAGGTTACTACTCAGACACATTAGTAATCAAACAACACATCATGAATAGAAAACCAAAAGACTGAATAGATAAAGTAAAAGGGGTTCGAAATCCTTCTCTCAAGGTTACAAGTAGCAAGAATCAGCCCCAACTCAATATCTCTCAATCTCCCAAGCAAGAACAAAGTAAGAACAAGATAAAAGGTAGAATGAGTCTGAAAACCTAATTAAACTCTTTAAACACGTTTTGGGGTCAGTTTAGATTTAGGGAAAATTTCTGGGCAATTCTGCAAATCTTCAAAACTTGTCTTTAACTCTCGGGTATTGTTCTGTCGCGCTCGGTGTCGACCGACATCAAAGTCAATGTCGGTCGACACTCAATCGTGGTCGAGACACCAACTTCAGCTCGTTGCACAAATCACCAGAAACGTCCTGTAATTCCATCTTTTGTTCCAAACGCAAGCCTACCTGTAAAAGACTCAATAGACTCTAAAAACCAGGTTAAAGACTCAATATATACAACTATATCATGGTTGAAAATCTAGAAAAACCATGATATATCAAGTACTCCAGTTTCAGCTAGAATTCAGCTCTGGAAAACGAAGGTGGTCGAATTGCAGATCGATTGGCATATAACTGATCTGGTTTATTATAGTCAGCAAGTGTCATCTCGCGACCATTCGCTCCATTCTTTATTGTTGTGCATGTTCCGCGCCCACGGCAACATGTGGCAAGATGGGTTTTCCTTCCCCCATCCAGTTTTCGACCCTTCGCATTGCGTATATGACCCTCTTGGTCTTGTAGAATGCCGTCCTCACCGCGAATCAGAATTACATGATCCATAGAAATCCTGCTAAGCGTTCAAGATATCGGTGTCTCTTGTCGCGATTGGTGTCGATCGATGCCCGAAGTGTGTGTCGATCGACGCTAAGCGATTCCTGCAAGACCAACAAACAAGAACGTGAGTTAACAAAGAAAAGAAAATACTTAGTCTAAATTCTATTACGAAATCTATCGGTAACTCATAGAGTCCCCGACAACGGCGCCAAAAACTTGATAGAGCAAATTTTAATCCCTATTTTCTACTACAAGCGCACAGACGTGATTGTAGTATTTAGGGTATCGAATCCACAGACACTCAAGTTTCACACAAAAGATTATACGTAATCAAATTAAGCTAAGCGAGACAAATGTAAGCAGTAAACATAGCAACGTAAATTAAAGCGGGTGTAAGCAATTAGCGAAGGCGTCAGGTTTCGAGAAGTTCTCAAGAAATCAGGAAATCACATAACAAATCAATCAGGATTCAATCTCTTAGCGTTCTTGAACTAAAATCACAAAAGTATAACTAACCAGCTTTTGATGCGATAATTATCTATGTCTAACAACCTAGTAAGCCAACTCTCGTTGCGAATCCTAGAGTTCTAAACATGCATTAATTCCAAGTTCATTCATTCACAATTTCTCTAAACCAAATCTCTTTGTAAATAGATAAATTTCTACCTAAATTCTTTCTAGCTAATTAACCAACTGTCGTTGCGGAAATCAATCTAATGTCAATAATCTAAATGGCCAGTTCAGATTAAGCATTAAGAACAACTTAGGTGAAGAACTAGATGATGAATCCTAATTAATCAATTATTCTAACATTCCTTAAAATCCCTAATGAGAATTCATAAACCTAACAAGAGATCTACTCAGACATGGCAATCATAACAGATAACATAATCAAAGTAGATATCATATAAAATCCAAAAGCATAAGAACATGGGTTCGAAATCTCTTTTCTCTCGAGTACAAGATCAGCCCCAAATCTCCTAATCTCTGATAAGGTAAAGCGTAGCCTAAACAATGGCTTAAAACCCTAATATAAAGTTAAAACATGATTTGGGCTTCTTTGTAATTATGAGAAACTTATGGGCTAATTTGAAAATTCTTCAAAGTTTTTATTAATCGGCGAAAATCTCATGATCATGATATGTGTCGACCGACACCAAGACGTGTCGATCGACACAAATCTCAGATCATCATACCAACTTCTCTGCAATTGCGTGAATGCTCCAAATAGCTCTAGAATGCGTCATAATGTCCAAATATGCTTCAAACGTGCTAAAACCTGTAAAACACCTGAAATGACTCGAAAGACTCCATAAAAGACTCGATTATGTACATATATCATGGCTCAAAACACCTAAAAACCATGATATATCAGTCCTCTTCCTCTTTCTTCTTTCCCATGCCGATGGAAACATGTTAGTTTTCTTCCTTCCCTTCTTTTGGAGTTTGTCAGGAGGTAGTATATGCAAATTTCTGATATCTTCCGGAACATCCCACTCTGACATATCCGGCACTAAATAAATTGTCCTGTAATACGCTAATTCCCACAACTCCATCCAATAATATTTTGAAGACAACTCATGTAATTCATATCCCTATCCTTAGCTCTATTGGGATCCTTTTTTAATTTAATGAAAGCGGCAAGTGCGTGGACACAAGGATACCTTCCAATATCAAAGAACATGTAACCGCACGATTTCGACCTCAAGTTCACCAAATACGGCTTTCCATTGCTACCGGTGACATCGTACATAATCTCGAAGCTATTTAACACCATAACAATTAATGACTCCGCTTCCTTCCACTGGTTCTCCAACTAAAGGAACTACCTTGTTATAAATCGTTCCAGCCACTGTCTCCTTCCGATTTTCGTTAAACCATTTCAAAATTCTCTTTAAAATCGTATATAGAAAGGGTATTAATGCGTACCTCCTGGCCTCCTTAAAGTATTGTCTAGGTTGTATCTTTCTACAGGAAAACAACTCTTTTACAGATACGCGGCCGCCGAAGTGTATCTCGTCTTAAAGGAACTATAAGCGTTCTCGAACTCAACCACCGTGTAAAGCGCACTCATCTCTGTGAATTTAGTGACAACTACGTCTTTGTTCACATTAGAAGCATGACCTTTCACATTTTGTGACAAATGCCATACACAATACTGTTGGAATTATGTCCAGTAATCTCTGTACTGTCTCTAGAAAGTAAGAGTATGTCAATGATCAGACATAAGTCATACAATGCTGGGGGTCATGATGGCTTGCTAGAGTCCGCTCATGATCTATAAGTCTTGGACTTATTGCCTTTATTGTATGATCCCATATGGGTCACACACCTAAGCTAACGGGAAAATACGAAGGAACGGTTTAGCAGAGGTACGGTAAAAGTGCTAGGCATTTACTGTACTTGGAGAGACTAAAGGGCCTGATTAAATCCAAGGGATTTAATCAGAACAGAGAATTGGGCCCAAAAGCCCATGAGAACTAGAAGGGATTTTAATGAATAAAATCAGACCTAGCTCTCTAATTTCTAAGCCACTTTTGCGCCAGCCTCCTCTCTCTCTGCGCCTCCTCTCCTGCTCGGTCTAGCAGCCATTTCCTTGTGAAGCGTGTGTGAGCCTTTGGAGGATCCATCTCTCGGTGGTTCTGCTGATCTCTGACCTGTACCATCTCTTTCCGCTGCAAAACAAGGTAACAGGTGAGATCTATAATGTTTCTAAATAAGAGAACCTAGATCTGCATGTTTAGTAGGATGAATCAATTGGGAATTGAATCAGGAAACACTAAACGATCCAACAGTGGTATCAGAGCCAGGTTCTGTGGTTTTTCTTGTTTAGAATCATGTTTAGGATTGTTTAAGAAGTGTTTTTGAATCAACCTACTGATAAGGAGAAACACTTAAGAAACAAAGAATTAAAACCTAAACAAACAATAAATCGCATGATCCAATCTATATTGAATTGGTATGCGTCGGAGTGTTGATCAGTTTCGGATCACACGTCCGGATCGTTTTGACGAACGAACCGATCATGGATCGGGTTGTGTCATCGACACGATCGACGGCATGGCGCAAAGGATCGCTTGGATCCGATCGGTACGATCGCATGGATCGATTGATCGATCGCATGGATCGACCCGACCGTCCGATCACGCATCCTGCGTCCCGCTTGCGATGCCGTTCCTTCTCGACCGATCAAGTGATGATGCGCGCGAGATGGACTGCTGGATCGCACAGCGTGAGCTGTCCCGTCCCGTCCCGAATCGAGCCGATCACGTCCCGAACGATCGCATAGCTTGCGGCCATGGGCGGATCATGATCGAGATGGACTGATCTCGGATCGCGTCTCATCCCGTTCGTGCGGCTGGCCCATGATTTGCGTGATAGCGAAGCTAGGTCACGACCGTGATCGGTTCGTGACCAATCGGTTCGGCTCGGTTAATGGCTCGGTTTAATTTTATTAATATTAATCGTCACGGTTTAATAAACAGACTTAATAAATTTATTAAGTTCTGGTTAAACCGGGATAAGAAATCCAAAGTCGAAATATTGGATTTTGTGCCTAAACCAGGATTTTCTAATTTGATTTGGTTGGACCAAATAAATTGAGAAAATCCGGTTTAGTAAATAACCGGTTGACAATTGTGGTCATCGTAGTAATTAATTTTGGTTAGACCAATTTTAATGAACCAGACCGGTTATGTCATTTAATTGGGCAATTGGGTTATGTCTTGGACATGAACCAATTCTTGGGCCTCGGGCCAAGAAGTTAAAACAATTGGGCCAATTATTTGAGTCTTTTCATCAGATTAATTTAAAATTTATTTTATATAATTATATAAATCGATTTTAAATTAAAGTTTCCGAAATTTTGAAATTAGAAAGTTTCTTAAAATAAAAGTTTCTAGATTTGCATGTTTTGGATTTTAGGAAATTTCTATATTTAGAAAGTTTCCAATTTTAGGAAGTTTCCAATTTTAGAAAGTTTCCAATATTAGGAAGTTTCCAATTTTAGAAAGTTTCCAAAATTAGTAGGTTTCCCAAAAAGGAAAGTTTTCCAAAATAGTAATCTTCTATTTTGGGATAAAATTTTAATAAACCTACAAACCTCAAACAATATCAAGCGTTGGATGTCTTGTCCAGTCTATGTCAGCTGTCGAAGCCCATTCAATTGTACTCATGGCCTTACAGTGTGAGGGTGTCTACTTTTGCGTGAGTAAGACGGTTTGTGATTCATAAATGTCATTGGGAGTCCCAGACATTAGTGATTACATGACTTTATAGTCTGGTTTTCTTGACTAGGCCATCGGGAGTCCCGGGCCTTGAGACATCAGAGTGGATTGGGCCTCGGGCCCAGATTCACAACCAAGAGTTATATCACGGATATAATTAGCCGAGATAGGGCTTACCGATATAAGCTAAGGTTGGGTGACGGCCAGTGGCCCACTTTAATCTTAGTTATATGTGGATCTTGGAATCATTATATTCTATTGAGGGTAACTGATGTTATTGAATATAATGCGAGATTAATCATATTATCTATAATGCGAGATTAATCATATTGAACATATTAACTAAAATTCTTTTATCTTAAATTTCAGTTATGACTAGCACAAACAATCAAAACACTTTCTCGATCCGGTCTGTCCTTGAGATGGACAAGCTGAACGGATCAAATTTCTTGACTTGGTCGCGGAACCTGAGGCTAGTCCTCAGACAGGAGAGAAAGGACTATGTCCTTGAGAGAGCTCTCCCCGTGAGGATCGGGTCCAATGCTTCTCATGCAGTATATAATGCTTGGAATAAGCATTATAATGATACGGTAGATGTGCGTGGTCTGATATTGGCTACCATGGACTCAGATTTGCGGAAGAAATATGAGAACATGGAGTCGCCAATAGAGATGATCAGCAGCCTGAAATTGAAATTTCAGGAGCAGATAAGAGTGGAGAGATACCGGTTGGTTAAGTCTCTCACTAGCTGCAAGCTACCAAATGATAATCCAGTGAGTCCTCATGTCAGTAAAATGATGGGTTACATTGATAACCTGAGGAAACTGGATTATCCAGTTAGCCAAGAATTGGCAACTGAGATCATTCTGCAGTCACTCCCGTCAAGCTATGATAAGTTCAGAAGGAACTATATCAAGAAAGGCTTAACGAAGACGCTGACTGAACTGCATGATATGCTCAAGACAGTTGAGCCAAACGTGAAGAGTACCCTGTACAATCTCATGAATGAGAAGGGTAGGTTTACTAAACCTAATGCTGACAAGGGTGAAGACAAAGTTGTCCAGATTTTGAATCATGGCAAGCGTGTGTCTTCTGAGCCCGAGTCAGATACCTCTTACGTTGGTAAGTGCTGCTACTGTAAAGAGATTGGGCATTGGAAGAGAAATTGCATTAAATTCATGGAAGATGATGAGGAGTTGAAGTTGATGTATGAGACTACTTCCTCAGGTATTCATGTTATTACTTCAAGTTCTACCTTATAGGTATTGGATACTGGTTGTGGCACTGATATTTGTTATAATATGCAGAGCCTGGGCAACAGTAGAACTTTGAAGGAAGGGCAAGTGAAACTACATGTCTGGAAGGAGCTTGGGATGCTGCCTCAGCCGTAGGGCTTTCACTTATAGATCCCTTTGAGGCTTGGTTTTGTATTAAGTAATTGCTACAATGTACCTGCTTTAAGCAGAGTTGTCTTTCATTTTCTTGTAAGAATTTGAATGTTTTTCATTTTGATAAAAGACAAGTTTTTGTTCTTTTGATCTTAATGAAATATTAATTGTAGCACCCTATTCATGGAATGGGTTTTATATCTTAAACCAAAGAGTGCCTACATATAACATAAATACCGAATTGGTTTAAATCTGATGAATTAAACCTGATTTTTCTTGGCATAAAAGTCTTGGTCACATAGAGTAAGTCGGATTCAGAAATCCCATAGTTATGAACTATTGGGCTCATTTGATCGGATATCTTATGAGACTTGGATTCTGTTTACTGGACCAAAAGACATAGGGGCCTATCTTAGCCGAGCTAGAGAAAGGCCCAAAGGCTTATTAGAGATTGAACATACTCATGTATGTGGTCCGATGAGCAGTAATGCCAGAGAAAATTTCCTGTACTTCATTGTCTCTACTGATTAATTCAGTGAGTAGGACTGTGTTCAATAGATGAGACACAAGTCGGAATTCTTTGACATGGTCGAAAGAGTTCCAGGATGAAGTATAGAATCTGAATGACAGAAGTATTAAGACTCTGGATTAGATCACGAGTGAGAATACTTAAGTCATTGATTGTGTGATCATCTGAATGAGTGTGAAATCGTTTCACAGCTCATTTTGTTGGAATTGTGTCCAGTAATCTCGGTACTGTCTCTAGAAAGTAAGAGTATGTCAATGATCAGACATAAGTCATATAATACTGGGGGTCATGATGGCTTGCTAGAGTCCGCTCATGATCTATAAGTCTTGGACTTATTGCCTTTATTATATGATCCCATATGGGTCACACGCCTAAGCCAACAAGAAAAAGGTGTAGGAACGGTGTAGCAGAAGTACGGTAAAAGTGCTAGGCATTTACTGTACTTAGAGAGAATAAAAGGGTTTGGCCACTGTGTGTCGATCGATACACAAGGAGTGTCGATCGACACAGTGCGCGAACGCCTCGGAGTTAATTGGCCTTTGGGCCAAATGGCCCAAAACGAACTAAACGAGTTTTATAAACTTAAGACGAGTTCAGGTCGAAAGAGAAGCCCTAGCCGCGAGCCTCCTCTCTCTCTCTGCGCCAATTTCCTCCTGGTCTAGCAGCCTCTTCCTGCTCGGTGTGCGTGTGTGAACCTCTGGAGGAGTTATCTCTCGGTGGCTCTCTGATCTCTGACATACCATCCCTTTCCGCTGCATAAACAGGTATAAGGTGAGATCATCAATTGTTTCTATTCAAGAGAACCTAGATCCGCATGTTTAGGACTGTTGAATCTGAGAACTAAATATGGATTAACCCCTAAACATTCCTTCAGTGGTATCAGAGCTATTGGTTCTGGTTTTTCTTGTTTAGATTCAAGTTTAGGATTGTTTTCTTGTTTAAGAAGTGTTTTGAATCAACTACTGATAAGAGAAATCACTTAAGCAACAAGGAATTGAAACCTAAACACACTTGAAATTGCAAAAAACCAAGCTATATTGATTTGGTAGAATGCGATTTTCATAAAGAAGTATCGACCAGGATCGCATGGATCGATCGATACGATCGCATGGATCGGTCGATACAAACGCGAGAGATTGACTGTGATCACACGATCGATACAGGTTCGATGCTGAGAGCATCGACCGATGCGGTTGATGGATCGATCGATGCGATTGGTTCATCGACCGATAAGGTATCGACCGAATCGGCTGCGATCGCATGGATCGATCGATACGATCGACCGGATCGGTCGACACAATCGGAGAATCTCTCGGCCAAACCTAATAACCGTCCGTGCATGCGTGAGAGCATCGATCGACACAGGATCGATGCACGATCGATGCAGGATTCGATGCTAAGAGCATCGACCGATGCGGTTGATGGATCGATCGATGCGATTGATGGATCGATCGATGCGGTTGGTTCATCGACCGACATGGTTGGTTTAGGGCTCGGTTTAATAAATTTATTAAAATTATAACCGTCGCGGTTTAATAAACAGAATTAATAATTTTATTAAGTTCTGGTTAAACCGGGATAAGAAATCCAAAGTCAAAATATTGGATTTTGTGCCTAAACCAGGATTTTCTAATTTGATTTGGTTGGACCAAATAAATTGAGAAAATCCGGTTTAGTAAATAACCGGTTGACAATTGTGGTCGTCGTAGTAATTAATTTTGGTTAGACCAATTTTAATGAACCAGACCGGTTATGTCATTTAATTGGACAATTGGGTCATGTCTTGGACATGGACCAATTCTTGGGCCTCGGGCCAAGAAGTTAAAACAATTGGGCCAATTATTTGAGTCTTTCTTCAGATTAATTTAAAATTTATTTTATAAAATTATAAAGTCGATTTTAAATTAAAGTTTCCGAAATTTTGAAATTAGAAAGTTTCTTAAAATAGAAGTTTCTAGATTTGCGGGTTTTGGATTTTAAAGAAATTTCTAAAGTTAGAAAGTTTCCGGTTTTAGAAAGTTTCCAATTTTAGAAAGTTTCCTAAAATAGTAGGTTTCCAAAAATAGAAAGTTTCCCGAAATAGTAATCTTCTATTTTGGGAATGAAATTTTAATAAACCTACGAACCTCAAATAATATCAAGCGTTGGATGTCTTGCCCAGTCTATGTCAGCTGTTGAAGCCCATTCAATTGTATTCATGGCCTTACAGTGTGAGGGTGTCTACTTTTGCGTGAATAAGACGGTTTGTGATTCATAAATGTCATTGGGAGTCCCAGACATTAATGATTACATGACTGTATAGTCTGGTTTTCTTGACTAGGCCATCGGGAGTCCCGGGCCTTGAGACATCAGAGTGGATTGGGCCTCGGGCCCAGATTCACAACCAAGAGTTATATCACGGATATAATTAGCCGATGTAGGGCTTACCGATATAAGCTAAGGTTGGGTGACGGCCAGTGGCCCACTTTGATCTTAGTTATATGTGGATCTTGGAATCATTATATTCTATTGAGGGTAACTTATGTTATTGAATATAATGCGTGATTAATCATATTAAATTTAATACGAGATTAATCATATTGAACATATTAACTAAAATCCTTTTATCTTAATTTTCAGTTATGACTAGCACAAACAATCAAAACACTTTCTCGATCCGGTCTGTCCTTAAGATGGACAAGCTAAACGGATCAAATTTCTTGACTTGGTCGCGGAACCTGAGGCTAGTCCTCAGACAGGAGAGAAAAGACTATGTTCTTGAGAGAGCTCTCCCCGTGAGGATCGGGTCCAATGCCTCCCATGCAGTATATGATGCTTGGAATAAGCATTATAATGATGCGGTAGATGTGCGTGGTCTGATGTTGGCTACCATGGACTCAGATTTGCGGAAGCAATATGAGAACATGGAGTCGCCAATAGAGATGATCAGCAGCCTGAAATTGAAATTTCAGGAGCAGGTAAGAGTGGAGAGATACCAGTTGGTTAAGTCTCTCACTAGCTGCAAGCTACCAAATGATCATCCAGTGAGTCCTCATGTCAGTAAAATGATGGGTTACATTGATAACCTGAGGAAACTGGATTATCCAGTTAGCCAAGAGTTGGCAACTGAAATCATTCTGCAGTCACTGCCGTCAAGCTATGGTAAGTTCAGAAAGAACTATATCAAGAAAGGCTTAACGAAGACGCTGACTGAACTGCATGATATGCTCAAGACAGTTGAGCCAAACGTGAAGAGTACCCTGTACAATCTCATGAATGAGAAGGGTAGGTTTACTAAACCTAATGCTGACAAGGGTGAAGACAAAGTTGTCCAGATTTTGAATCATGGCAAGCGTGTGTCTTCTGAGCCCGAGTCAGATACCTCTTACGATTGTAAGTGCTGCTACTGTAAGGAGACAGGGCATTGGAAGAGAGATTGCATTAAATTCATGGAAGATGATGAGGAGTTAAAGTCGATGTATGCGACTACTTCCTCAGGTATTCATGTTATTACTTCAAGTTCTACCTTAAAGGTATTGGATACTGGTTGTGGCACTGATATTTGTGATAATATGCAGAGCCTAAGCAACAGTAGAACGTTGAAGGAAGGGCAAGTGAAACTACATGTCTGGAAGGAGCTTGGGATGCTGCCTCAGCCGTAGGGTTTTTCACTTATAGATCCCTTTGAGGCTTGGTTTTGTATTAAGTAATTGCTACAATGTACCTGCTTTAAGCAGAGTTGTCTTTCATTTTCTTGTAAGAATTTGAATGTTTTTCATTTTGATAAAAGACAAGTTTTGTTCTTTTGATCTTAATGAAATATTAATTGTAGCACCCTATTCATGGAATGGGTTTTATATCTTAAACCAAAGAGTGCCTAAATGTAACATAAATACCGAATTGGTTTAAATCTGATGAATTAAACCTGATTTTTCTTGGCATAAAGTCTTGGTCACATAGAGTAAGTCGGATTCAGAAATCCCATAGTCATGGACTGTTGGGCTCATTTGATAAAATATCTTATGAGACTTGAATTCTGTTTACTAGACCAAAAGGTAAAGGGCCTATCTTAGCCGAGCTAGAGAAAAGCCCAAAGGCTTATTGGACCTGGAACATACTCATGTATGTGGCCCAATGAGCAGTAATGCCAGAGAAAATCTCCTGTACTTCATTGTCTCTACTGATTACTTCAGTGAGTGTGACTGTGTTCATTTGATGAGACACAAGTCGGAATTCTTTGACATGGTCGAAAGAGTTCCAGAATGAAGTATAGGATCTGAATGACAAAAGTATTAAGACTCTGGATTAAAATCACGAGTGAGAATACTTAAGTCATTGATTATGTGATCATCTGAATGAGTGTGAAATCGTTTCACAGCTCATTTCTCCTGAAAACCTGAAGGTGTTTCTGTGAGAAAGAATCAGATCTTATTAGAAATGATTAAAGATGAATCACACGAATCTTCCATGATATTTTAAGAATAACGCTCTAGAAATATCTAAGTTTACGCTAAAATAGTTCCACCAATATCAGTTGAAAGACACCACGTAAATGTGGATTGGAATCGATCCAAATTTGTCTTTACTGAGTATTTGTAGTTGTGCTACTTCGCTGGTTGTCCTAAAGAAACTAAGGCTTGTTACTTTTACGTCCAATCTGTTTTCTAAGAAGGAAAGTTATTTTCCAAGAAGAACAGTGGGAGTAAAAGTATAACTCGAAGAAATTCGAGACATACAGGAGGCTGCTCAACCTGTTGAGGGAGAGCAACGGATGGATTTACAGATTTCTGTAGAATCTACACCTGTGGAGCCTGAAGTTCGCAGATATGAATGAATCAGTTACTAATCCGAGAGTGATTTCTCGTCATTAGTTGAACCTGATAATCATTGAAAGTTCGCATGATCTGATGATCATTGAAAGCGACGAATCTGCGAAATTCAAAGAAGCGAAAGTGAGCCCGGACTCCGAAAATTACATTTTATGTAAGTTAGCTTCATCGATCCATTCATGGATGGAAGCAAACATATCGGAGTTGGAATCTTCGTTCTGTTGAAGTAGTCAAGGTTTTGACTTGAACAGGAACGAAGCGGAACTGTGTGTTTACTAATAGATTAGTGGGAGCGATATTGCATTTCTCATATTGTATGTCGATGACATACTGATTCTCGAAAATGACGTCCCAATGCTGCAGTCAGTAAAGGACTGGCTTGGGAGTTGGTTCTAATGATTGACATGAGTAAAGCCACGTATGTTCTTGGATTTTGGATCTAAAGATAGAGATCCAAAAGAGCTGGTAGGACAAAGTCAAGATTCTTAAATTGACAAAGTCCTGCACCTAATCAGCATTCCAAGAAGGGTTTTATGCCAATGTCACATGGCAATACGTCAAGCAAGAAGCAGTGTCCTACGATAACTGCTGAGCTTGAAAGCATGGATAGGATTCCATATGCGACGGCAATTGGATCTATCATGTATGCCATGACACGTACTTGTTTTGATATTGCTTTAATGTTAAGCAAGACAAGTAAAGACCAGTCAAATCCAGCAAAGAATCACTGGATTGCCGTAAAGAATATCCTAAAGTATTTGAGGAATACTAAAGATAAGCTCTTTAGGTAAAGGAGAAAGTGAAGTGCTACTAGTCGACAGAGTCTGAAAGGCAAGTTTCCAACGGACAAAGATGATTTCCGGTCACAGTCCGGTTATATCTTGTGTCTGTCTGGCGGTGCAAGGCACTGTTGCTGACTCCATGACTTAAGCTGAACATTTCGCAACTTGGGAAGCGGCGAAAGAGGTTGTTTAGAAAGAAGAGTTCGTCACTGAACTTGATGTGATTCCCAGCATAGATGAGACTAGCTGCACATCAGAGGTCTAAACACCTTTTGGATAGGTATAACCTATTCCGTGAGATAAATAACAGAGATGTTAAGTAGATCAGCAAGTTTCATCAAATGAGAACGTTGCTAATCTATTAACGAAGCCACTCCTTAGGCCTAAGCACGAGTCGCGGACTGTTGCTGTAGGATAAGTGAAATTAAGATGTAGTCTTGATTTCAGTGGGAGTTAGTAAAGGGCTTTATTTAGTTATTGATATGTTCTTGTAAAACATTTAAAATGTTTAATGAAATTATGATTTCAAGATTATTTTAACTGTGATGAAATAATCGTTCCAAAGTGATAAAAACCATTTTATAGGTCATCGAAGTAAGTGACTTGATCTTGAGTCATCAAAGTCATTTAGCTTGATCATGAGACCCTATATTTGATAGATGGCTTATATCATCCTGTCCCTAGTCGAAGGTTGTTGAAATTGGAACACCAACAACCGTGTGAGACTGGATTGGTACGTGACTTATGACAAAGTCTCAGTGTGTCATAGATGCTCGGCATCAAAGTCAGTACATAGGTGTATGTTGGGGAACATACGACCGGACAAGACCCGCTTATAAGAACTCTTCAGGATATTTATATCTGTGTCATAAGAGATTCTTACTACGACTATAGAGTATAGTCCTTAGACCTGAGTTCGCATGCATGTGACTGCACATGGACTGATGCACTTTGATCATTGTCTAACGCTATCGTTCTGCGATAGTTATAAGGACCTTGTTTGGGTGTATTATGAAATGAGTAGTTTACAGTGATGGAACAAGACGGGATTTGTCCCTCCAATATAAATGGAGTGAATATCTCTAGGCCAATCGGAGATTTGAATACTGGAAAATGCATGGCCATGCTCAAACGGACTGTCCCGAGTCGTTTGGATTGTCAGTATCAAATCAGAGTCCGATGAACAAGATTAGGCTTTATAAGGATGACACTAATCTTGCCTTATGACTAATCGAGATATTGTGACGAAAGGGATTATGAATACAGAGATTCCAGTACAAGTGGGAGATTGTTGGAATTGTGTCCAGTAATCTCGGTACTGTCTCTAGAAAGTAAGAGTATGTCAATGATCAGATATAAGTCATATAATACTGGGGGTCATGATGGCTTGCTAGAGTCCGCTCATGATCTATAAGTCTTGGACTTATTGCCTTTATTATATGATCCCATATGGGTCACACGCCTAAGCCAACAAGAAAAAGGTGTAGGAACGGTGTAGCAGAAGTACGGTAAAAGTGCTAGGCATTTACTGTACTTAGAGAGAATAAAAGGGTTTGGCCACTGTGTGTCGATCGATACACAAGGAGTGTCGATCGACACAGTGCGCGAACGCCTCGGAGTTAATTGGCCTTTGGGACAAATGGCCCAAAACGAACTAAACGAGTTTTATAAACTTAAGACGAGTTCAGGTCGAAAGAGAAGCCCTAGCCGCGAGCCTCCTCTCTCTCTCTGCGCCAATTTCCTCCTGGTCTAGCAGCCTCTTCCTGCTCGGTGTGCGTGTGTGAACCTCTGGAGGAGTTATCTCTCGGTGGCTCTCTGATCTCTGACATACCATCCCTTTCCGCTGCATAAACAGGTATAAGGTGAGATCATCAATTGTTTCTATTCAAGAGAACCTAGATCCGCATGTTTAGGACTGTTGAATCTGAGAACTAAATCTGGATTAACCCCTAAACATTCCTTCACATTTCTCCTGAAAACCTGGAGGTGTTTCTGTGAGAAAGAATCAGATCTTATTAGAAATGATTAAAGATGAGTCACACGAATCTTCCATGATATTATTTAAGAATAACGCTCTAGAAATATCTAAGTTTACGCTGAAAAAGTTCCACCAATATCAGTTGAAAGACACCACGTAAATGTGGATTGGAATCGATCCAAAATTCGTCTTTACTGAGTATTTGTAGTTGTGCTACTTCGCTGGTTGTCCTAGGGAAACCAAGGCTTGTTACTTTTACGTCCATTCTGTTTTCTAAGAAGGGAAGTTACTTTCCAAGAAGAACAGTGGGAGTAAAAGTGTAACTCGAAGAATTTCGAGAAATACAGGAGGCTGCTCAACCTATTGAGGAAGAGCAGCGGATGGATTTACAGATTTCTGTAGAATCTACACCTGTAGAGCCTGAAGTTCGCAGATATGAAAGAATCAGTCACTAATCCGAGAGTGAATTCTCGTCATTAGTTGAACCTGATGATCATTGAAAGCTCGCATGATCTGATGATCATTGAAAGCGACGAATCTGCGAAATTTAAAGAAGCGAAAGTGAGCCCGGACTCCGAAAAATTACATTTTGTGTAAGTTAGCTTCATCGATCATTCATGGATGGAAGCAAACATATCGGAGTTGGAATCTTCGTTCTGTTGAAGTAGTCAAGGTTTTGACTTAAACAGGAACGAAATGGAACTGTGCGTTTACTAAAAGATAAGTGGGAGCAATATTGCATTTCTCATAGAGTATGTCTATGACATACTGATTCTCGGATATAACGTCCCAATGCTGCAGTCGGTAAAGGACTGGCTTGGGAGTTGGTTTTATGATTGACATGGGTAAAGCCACGTAGTTCTTGGATTTTGGATCTAAAGAAAGAGATCCGAAAGAGCTGGTAGGACAAAGTCAGGATTCTTAAATTGACAAAGTCCTACACGTTTTCAGCATTCCAAGAAGGGTTTTATGCCAATGTCACATGGCATTACGTTAAGCAAGACACAGTGTCCTACGATAACTGCTGAGCTTAAATGCATGGATAAGATTCCATATGCGTCGGCAATTGGATCTATCATGTATGCCATGAAACGTACTTGTTTGATGTTGTTTTATTGTTAAGCAAGACAAGTAAAGACCAGTCAAATCCAGCAAAGAATCACTGGATTGCCGTAAAGAATATCCTAAAGCATTCAAGGAATACTAAGGATAAATTCTTGATTTACGGAGAAAGTGAGGTGCTACAAGTTGATAGAGTCTGAAAGGCAAGTTTCCAACAGACAAAGATGATTTCCGGTCACAGTCCGGTTATATCTTGTGTCTGTCTGGCGGTGCAAGGCACTGTTGCTGACTTCATGACTAAAGCTGAACATTTCGCAGCTTGAGAAGCGGTGAAAGAGGTTGTTTGGAAAGAAGAGTTCATCACTGAACTTGATGTGATTCCCAGCATAGATGAGACTAGCTGCACATCAGAGGTCCAAACAACTTGAGGGTAGGTATAACCTATTCCGTGAGATAAATGATAGAGATGTTAAGTGGATCAGCAAGTTTCAACGAATGAGAACGTTGCTAATCTATTAACGAAGCCACTCCTTAGGCCTAAGCACGAGTCGCGGACTGTTGCTGTAGGATAAGTGAAATTAAGATGTAGTCTTAATTTCAGTGGGAGTTTGTAAAGGGCTTTATTTAGTTATTTGATATGTTCTTGTAAAACATTTAAGATGTTTATTGAAATTATTATTTCAAGATTATTTTAACTGTGATGAAATAATCGTTCCAAAGTGATATAAACCATTTTATAGGTCATCGAAGTAAGTGACTTGATCTTGAGTCATCAAAGTCATTTAGCTTGATCATGAGACCCTATATTTGATAGATGGCTTATATCATTCAGTCCCTAGTCGAAGGTTGTTGAAATTGGAACACCAACAACCGTGTGAGACTAGATTGGTATGTGACTTATGACAAATTCTCAGTGTGTCATAGATGCGCGGCATCAAAGTCAGTACATAGGTGTATGTGGGGTACATACGACCGGACTAGACCCGCTTATAAGAACTCTTCAGGATATTTATATCTGTGTCATCAGAGATTCTTACTACGACTATAGAGTATAGTCCTTAGACCTGAGTTCGCATGCATGTGACTGCACATGAACTGATGCGCTTTGATCATTGTCTAACGCTGTCGTTATGCGACAGTTATAAGGACCTTGTTTGGGTGTATTACGAAATGAGTAGTTTACAGTGATGGAACAAGACGGGATTTGTCCCTCCAATATAAATGGAGTGAATATCTCTAGGCCAATCGGAGATTTGAATACTGGAAAATGCATGGCCATGCTCAAACGGACTGACCCGAGTCGTTTGGATTGTCAGTATCAAATCAGAGTCCGATGAACATGATTAGCCTTAATAAGGATGACACTCATCTTGCCTTATGACTAATCGAGATATTGAGACAAAAGGATTATGAATACAGAGATTCCAGTACAAGTGGGAGATTGTTGGAATTATGTCCAGTAATCTCTGTACTGTCTCTAGAAAGTAAGAGTATGTCAATGATCAGACATAAGTCATACAATGCTGGGGGTCATGATGGCTTGCTAGAGTCCGCTCATGATCTATAAGTCTTGGACTTATTGCCTTTATTGTATGATCCCATATGGGTCACACGCCTAAGCTAACGGGAAAATACGAAGGAACGGTTTAGCAGAGGTACGGTAAAAGTGCTAGGCATTTACTGTACTTGGAGAGACTAAAGGGCCTGATTAAATCCAAGGGATTTAATCAGAACAGAGAATTGGGCCCAAAAGCCCATGAGAACTAGAAGGGATTTTAATGAATAAAATCAGACCTAGCTCTCTAATTTCTAAGCCACTTTTGCGCCAGCCTCCTCTCTCTCTGCGCCTCCTCTCCTGCTCGGTCTAGCAGCCATTTCCTTGTGAAGCGTGTGTGAGCCTTTGGAGGATCCATCTCTCGGTGGTTCTGCTGATCTCTGACCTGTACCATCTCTTTCCGCTGCAAAACAAGGTAACAGGTGAGATCTATAATGTTTCTAAATAAGAGAACCTAGATCTGCATGTTTAGTAGGATGAATCAATTGGGAATTGAATCAGGAAACACTAAACGATCCAACAAATACCCATGATGAACTTGGGGATACACATTAGCTATGGCATCAATGAGGCTTGCATTTCTGTCACTCACAAACACTAATTCAGAAGAGTCTGCAACCACGGTTTTCAGCATCTCAAAAAACCAAGTCCAACTTTCATTTTCTCACCATCAAGTATCCCAAAAGCTATGGGATAATTGTGACGATTAGGATCCTGAGCTGAGGCGAAAACTAGGCAACCACCATATCCATTTTTGAGAAATATTCATCCACAATTATCACTTTCCTCATCATCTTAAACTCTTTAATGCTAGCTCCCAAAGCTATGAATAGGTACTTGAATTTGTTCTGCTCATCCAATTTCACACACGTTACTGTACCTGGATTGACCTTTTCTAACATGTACAAATAAATGTACATCATCTAATAGCTTCCTTCCGAACTACCACGCAAATCACGAACATCTTCGTTTTTCCCTCTCAACGTTGTGGAGTACGATACGTCAACACCTAGTTTTGTCTTAACAAGATCCATGATAATTCTAGGAGCAGGAGTTTCCATTTGTCTTGGATAATCATCATGTAAAAGAGATGCAACCAACTGAGGTCTGCATTTCCTCTTCGCGTTGCTTTCATTCTGACTACTTCGACTGCATGAATGCATATTAGTGTATGTTCTAATCGAGAAAATTTGTGTCTCTCCAACCTTTGCAGCTCGTAGACCCCACTTGCAGCTTGCTACACAACATTTTAACACCAATCGCTTCATGTCCGACTTCTTTACTACATAACCAAAACACTCATTAAGTGCGCCTCTATCCACCAAATCCTGCAAGACCGCTTTACTTGGAAATTCTTGACGCACACTCAAACCCAAACAGTCTTCCCATGCCTCTATAAATTGACTTGGTTTTACAACAGGTGCCGGCTCGACATATCTATCATAATTATCCGATGTATCCATATCTACATCACGTGATAAATCATCCTCATTCTCATCCTCATCCTCAACCTCCATTGCCTCATGTTGTTCTTGTACTGCGTTTTCCTTTTCCAAGTACAGAGTTATGGCTTTAGCTCCGATTTCATCGTCTTTTTTACTGCAAGTCCTCATAGTTCATACTAATAGAACTTTTGTCCACTCTCGACACTTGCTCGGTCAGTTCCGATACATTGATGACCTCGGCGTACAAAACACATCTACGGTTATCTTTATTCATAGACGTTAGGTAAACACAAAGATCCTCATCATCAGAAATAGTAAACTCTTCCTCACATCCAACCAGCAATGGAATGTAGCTCAATCGCAGCTTAGCCTTACTTACATCTAACCCAAGCTTCTTGTATATGATATCTTCTATCATCACCAAAGTTATCTCTTCCACTGATTTCTTCAACAGTAAAACTATACATCCGACCTTGGCATTTAAAATGTATGCTGACGTTGT